>VZTM01031174.1:4525-25693 GCA_013400555.1 Jacana jacana
ATAAAAAAAAATCTACCTAAAAAATAAAATAAAATAAAATTAAAAAAAAAACCAGAACCAGAAGACTTCCTGGACTAGTTGTGTTTTTTCTGTAAAAATATTTAGCAGATAGCACTTTTCTCCATCATAGACCAGCTCTCCATGAATGCTCAGCATGATATTGACATGGCTTCCTCCAGCAGAACCTCACACAGCAGCAAACGTGTTTGACTAACTCTCTTAATCCATTGCCTCTAAGCCTTTGGGTCCATGGTCTTCTCCCAAGGGTCTGTAGAAATTACCTGAGAAAATAAAATCAACTGACAAAAAAATGTAGGTTCACACACTGTTTAAAAGAAAGAATCTTTGGGATCGTTTCCCAAAGAAGCCACAATGAGCTTTATCCATACTCCAGCAATGTGGATGTTCTCACCTGATCCTGAAAGATATGGGTTCCTGTTCTTGTCCAATATCGGGGAGATGCCCTTAGGAGTCATGCCTGAATGTTTGGTAAATATTGGATTATGAAATTCAAACACATCTGTAAATGCACTTGGAACCGTTATTTTGGTGATAAATACATTTAACCAAATGTTTTGCCCTAGCTTATGTGCAAAAAATCCAGGCACGCTCAGTCTCATGAGCCCTGTTAATGTGTTCACAAAGGCTTCCACACCAAGTTGTGTAGCAGTAACGTCTAACCTCCCTGCTTTCTCCCTGCAGGAAGCCTCATGTGCCTACGTGCTGATTGTGACAGCTGTATACTGGGTCTCTGAAGCAGTACCTCTTGGTGCTGCAGCCTTAGTTCCTGCTTTCCTATATCCACTTTTTGGAGTCATGAAGTCCAGTGAGGTCAGTATGCACTTTTTTATCATTTAATCTTCTTACTCTCAATTAATTATTTGAATAAAACTAAATTTAGGGGCAATACAAATAGCAAGACTAAGAAGTGTGGGAGGAAGAAGTGTACATCTTGTAACGTGTAACTTGGGCCACCCATCTCTTTCTTTTACTGAAGATACGTACAGGAATATCTATATTTGCTGAGAGGGATGTTTATCCTGTCAGCTATGGAATCGCCAACAATTTCCAAGACCTCTTGCATTGAAGGATACCACCTTTCCCCACCTTCAAAACCATGTAACCAGCAGTTATAAGATAAACTGTAAAATTTTCTACCAGTTATGTTTATTATAGACAATGTATAAGGAATGAGAGTATATATCCTAAAAGGAATTACCACCTACTGCATAGTACTACGTAATTTTGTTATCCTGATGAATGTCTAGTACTTTTTCCAAGCTGTAACCTTAGTGCTGCCTTGTAGCCATGAGTTCTCAGGTAAAGGAGCAGCTGTACAAAAATGTTTCTTTGATCAGTTCTGAATTTTCTTATTTGAATTTTTGATGAATGTTATTTTCTTTCATGCAATGCAAAGAATTTATTTTATTTCATCTACAGCTTTTTTTTTCTTGCTTTTTTTCTCTCTTTTTGGGGGGTAAGAAGGATCACACTTGATTTACAAGGACCTTGATTTACAAGGACCTTGATTTACAAGGAACACAGAACAATATGTAGAAACCATAAAATTGTTGAATTTCCAACACAATATAGCTATGGACACACTCATAAATGGATGGAGTCAAGCATGAACCAAAAGGTTTATTACCTGCCTTATTCCTCCAAAGGGTGTAACAACTTTGTAATATAATCAGGTCAATTTCCATAACAATACAATTAAATATTTTCAGGATTTTTTTTTTCCTAACATAAAGTAGTTATACATTTTCATTACAAAATTCTGCAGCATGTTAAAGAAGGAAAATTTAAGGGCAGGTTGACAGAAATTCAATGTAATATCAAATTAAATGGCAGTGGGGCTACTGCAGAGAATGTATCATTTGCTTTAGGAACAGAAATAAATCCCTGTATTTTAAAATAACAACTCTGATGATGCTGCAGTATTTCCAGTCTACTGCTCCAGAGTGCCATAGAAACCCAGCACTCTTGCCTAGCAGTTTAAGCTACAAATAACTCATAGAAGCTTAAGAACATGAGCCTGTGTGTCACATATTTGTACGTGTGTATTAATAAGAATATTAGTATTCACTTTTTTCTCCAAAATTATCCTGAAAAGAATAAAGGAAGACAACAGATTCTTTGTGCTGCTGGATTGATGGATTCCATTCAATTCAGTTTGGGATTTTTTTGTAACAAGGTAGCAGGAAAATGAAGGAAGTTAATGAGAGAGAAACAGTGGAAGAAAGAAAAAAAAGTGATATTTGAATGTTGTGGCACACAACTATGATGGCCAAGTCTATTTAGGTCACCATGCAGATTTGTTAAATAAATATAATTGAATTCTTAACTTGCTGCCACTTTCACAGAATAACATTAATGTCATTCTTGCACTTTTATGGAGGAGCGTCAGTATAACTGAGGACAATTGAAAAATCAATGCTTCTACTGATTTTAATTGTTTAAAAATACTGGTGCCTGCATGTGGCTAGAGGAATAGCTTTAAGATGAAGAAAATATAGTTTTGGAAAAATATTCCAGCAGCAGCTTGGGAAGGATTGCATGACAACAAAGGAAAAATTTAGTTTGACTGCAAGCATCTGTTCATAACTTTTATTTTCTCCCACTTTGCTTGCTTTCACACCAGAGAGACAGAGAAGGAGAGAGAGAATGTTTTGATTTGCCTCATTTGTTATTTTTGCAGTTACTTCACAGAACATCTTGTATTTTAGCAAGCCACACATTCAAGAATGTTGCTTTGGAAGATCATGCATGGTGTCTAATTTTTTTTTTTCCTGAGCCAGTTGATGATTTTGGTTCATCCCCTTTAAATTAAAGTTCACTTTTTTGAAACTTTGCCCTATTTTCATGATTCAATAGAGATGGATTTCCATTGTGAAAAGTTCTGGCACAGGTTTTGTGAATAATCACACCAGTATCGCAACCTTTCTTTATTGCATACAGACAGCATATCCCAAAGGACTTTTCCTGAAGCTGTAGGTCCTAGGGATGCCACATTTTGCCCAAGAGTTGAGCAAGGCAAAAGCAAAGTAAACTAATAGACAAGTTCTCCAGAATGAAAAAGCAAACAAAGCACATATATCAGCTGCTTTCAGTGCAGAGATTTGTTGTTTCAGTCTAGGCCAGCTAAACGTCATCGATTGGAGGAGGAGAAAATCCTTCTCAAAGAAGTAGAATTTCTCTTGATCTCTTCAAAGCTGAGAAACCTATAAACAAGTATGTATAGAGATTTGTTATTTGTAAATACAGCATCAAAGAGATAAAAGAGAACATTTTGACTTATGAATTCCTCATGTAGTCTAGCTTCCTGTCATTCTTTCTCTAGGGGGAAAAACTCCACTTTACCATACTTCTTCTCAGTCAGCATCTCTCTGTGTAGGGTAGTTACTGCTCTTTTAACTGACTGTTTCCCCCCTGCCCTTAATGCAGGTGGCTGCTGAATATTTCAAGAACACAACTTTGCTCCTCATGGGTGTGATTTGTGTGGCAGCTTCTGTAGAAAAGTGGAATCTCCACAAGAGAATTGCCCTGCGTATGGTCATGATGGCTGGAGCAAAGCCAGGCATGTGAGTGAACCTTTGGCTTTGGGTAGTCTGAGGCTGATAGCATCAACTTGAAAGAGCAAATAACAACTCCAACTTTCCCACCCAGGGGCAAAAGCTAGCTTGGTTTGGGGCTCTTTTTCCTACCCTCTTTTCCTTTCAGAGTTTGAAAGCTTACAAATTTTCTCAGCATCTTTTTGCAGTTGCCTCCTCCTTGGTTGATTGTCCCTTTGCTTTCTCTCTTTCACTGATGCTGGTTTTAGTCTCTGTTTCTTCTTTGCCTGTAGTTTATCAAACACAAAAGGACATTTAAATCCTGGATATGCTGAAAATCGCTGTTTGTTATGTTTCTTATGCCCTACCCACACACACAGGTAGGGCAGCAAACAGCTAATAATGTCTTGTGACAGTTCTCAGCACAAGGAAACAACTCATCTGTGCACAGCATGGTATTTTGGCAGCAACAAGAAGAAAAAGACCCCCATGTAGTTATCAGTTGATTAATGAAAGTGATTAATGAAAATTCATTAATTCATTAATTAATGAAAGTTTATTAATTAAAAGCCAGGAGGCTTTTAACATTTCCGAAGTGCCTCAAGAAATTTTACCTGTGTTGTACCCCAGGTTGCTTCTTTGCTTTATGTGTTGCACCACGGTGCTCTCCATGTGGCTTTCCAACACATCCACCACAGCCATGGTGATGCCAATTGTGGAGGCAGTGCTCCAGGAGCTAGTGAATGCTGAGGAGGAGCACGAGGTCATCAGTACTGCAGGCAGCATCATTACTGAAGAAAACGAGCCACTAGGTATTTGTCAGTATTGCTCATTCTTTCCTCATTTGTTTATCAGTGATCAGACTGGTTGCTACACATTGTTAAATTCCATTGAGGTCAGAGCTGTCTGACTTGTACTGCCAAAGACACTGGCTGATACTCAATATTCTTTCTTTTTGTACTCTGGTATTTCTTTTGAAAAATGAAAGTAAGTTTCAAGACATGATGGGAGAAATGAAGGTGGGATACTATGTTGAATTAGGGCATGTACTGGAATTTGTGTATTATGAGCTCTAAGATCACAGGATTCAATAGGGTTGGAAGCAAACTCTGAGAAAAAAAGCCAAAGAAATATAGAAGAGGCCCAAAATTGTGTCCTGTGACAATCCCATACCTGCCCATTCTACCCCTGTGCTTCTGGGCTGCCCTGGTCAGAGCAGGTACCACAAAAAAAAATATTTCTAAGAGCTCTAAGGTTCAGGGGTTTATTCATTCCTTCCCAGAAAGAAAGGATTTAGGAAGGAAAGGATCCCTCTTTTCTTTCAATTTACATTTCCCAGGCTGAAAATTATGTCATCTAACCTTGCCTATTATACATAGGTAGGATAGTCTTTCAATTGACAGGGGCACGTGATGAGGAAAATATAACAAAATAAATGCTGCATAAGGGTCACAGAGTACCTGAGAGAGTTTAGACAAGCTCTTGCTTGCAGTAGCTTCTTCACATTCAGTAGGTGGCCCAGGTGCTCAGCTCAGTTCTTCCCCAAGAGCTGCTTTCTTTTCTTTCATTACAGGTCTCAGCGAAAAGCATGGTCAACCTTCACTGGAGCTTATATTCATCAATGAGGAGTAAGAATGAACCCTGTACATCACGACTGGACATTTGAACTCTACACAGGTTGCAATGAAATGAACCTAGGAGTAGAGCCAGGAAGGGCAAACAGAAGCTTACAAGTGAATCTTTTAGATGTGACTGACAAGGAAGGCTTATATGAGAAATAGAGTTAATGTAACTGTCTGGATCTTACTAAAGCTTTTCAGGATTCATATACTTTTTAACACTATGGCCATTTTAGAGAGAAGGAAAATATTTCTTAGGGTTTGAATGATCTTCTTTTGAAGTCTGCGTTTGTCTTGTATAAGAGAGTCCTGTCCACAGATTTTTATTTCTGTTCCCTTGAAGAAACAGTGATGGAGAGGATCCAAGCAAGTATGGAGTGCCCACAGCCAGAGGGAAACCAGAGCGGAATCATGAGGAAAGCCCGAAGAGCATTCAAGAGAGGCAGCAGAGTAGGGCAAAGGGAAAGGGGGATTCAGAGGAGGGAAACCAACAGAACACACCTCTGCTCCCCCAGAAAATATCCTGTCAAATATTTCTTTTAATATAGATAAAGATATTCAGTAGCTTGAAACACTAAGAGTTTCAAACAGGTTTCTATTTGGCATAAAATCCAGTAAGGTGAAAAGGGCAAATCAAGGAAAGAACATATTTCTTTGTCAAATTATCAAATTAACCAGCATTTCAAGATACTCAGGAGAATACAAAAAATCATAGTCCTAAAGCTATGTTATAGGCTAAGACTTAAGGAGCATCTTCACACAATATGTGAGAATTAATTGCATAATCTCCCTTCTTCAGGTCCTTATATTTTTTTTTCAATTATTCAAAATAAAAGAGCAACAACTTCTTACATCTTTAAAAATTTACTTTACAACAAACATTACCATTCAAACAGCACATGTTGATGACTTTAAGTTAACTTGCAAAATCAAAATCAAGTTCACATTAGTCTGGAGACTAATAGGTTCTCCAATATCCCCTCTGTTGTTAAATTTTTTTTATCCCAGCAATATTTTCTGTGCACTATAGAATCAAATTTTCAGTCTGGCATTGTGCCATTAATCCCTTTAAGCCCTATTGAAGATTATGTATGGAAAAGTTCATAAAAGAGCTATTATTAAAATAATATTACTTGAAAAAGAGCTTGAAGTTTAACAGGAAAAATAACACAACTTCTGGAATTAAATACGTTTTCAATGTCAAAGTAAATTTTCAGTGGATTGTTTGCATGGTCCACAGATTTTTAATGAAGGCTTTAATGTGGTATAGGTAGGTGCTCAGAAACAACATTGGAGAGGCTGACAGAGGAAGATCTTGAGTTGGACAAGACAGTCATAGCACTGTGTTGCCCAGTGATTCACTCCACTGTAAATTGAGTCAATTCCTGGATTGGGATTGATACTACCTAGGGTACATATTTTTTTCTTTCATGGAGGTGGAACCTGATTGCTATACAGCTAGAGACAGAGTTGTGAAAGATAATGAAGACTCTTATGTTCTAGTCAAGATACCACATAATAGGTCCTAATAAATGGTATTCTTCACCATTTCAGTAGGCACTAGTTCTCCCACAGATGTTGCATCTCCTCCCCATGATGTGTGCCTTTTGAGGGAGCTGGGTGAAGGGGTATTTTTAAAGTATATTTTCCTTTCTTTGTTTTTAGTGCTACTACTACTGACTTCAGCTCCTTGATGCACTCAAAGGTATTGTCATAGGTAGTATCTTCTAAGCTACATTGTCTTCTAATGCAGGAACCATCAGAGCAGAGTCCATACAGCTCCACATCAAACTGCTGGTTCCTTTATTTCAAACAAGGAGTGGATGTTGGCAGGCAGTATGTAATGCAGAATGCCCTGATTTGTATTTAATCTGTCAGCCCAAATCAAGTTGGGAAGCGTTAACCCTGTAGCATTTGTTGTATTTATCGCTGGACATCCTAAAATCAAATCAGCAAACCAGCAATTTCATATGGTCTTTTATTGTCCAGGTATTGCCAGCTTCTGCAGCTTAGAGATCTCAGACACTTAGAACAACCTACACATACCACAAAGTCATAGCCTCTGTCAAGGCATCTGTTAGATTCTCCTAAATGGCTGAGGAAGAATAACAAAATTTATTATAATCTGACTTTTAAGATCTCTTTAAAATAGAATTAGGTTGTTGGGTTTTTTAATATTTTTTTTTTTCCAGTGTAAAGTTTACAGCTGAAATTATAGTGGTTTGGGTTTTTTTTTTTCCAAAAGCCCACTACCCATGGTCTTTACAAAGCATCATCAGTTCTAATCTAAGTGTCCCTAGGAACAGAAGAGAAGCTAATCCAAAGGCATTTGCCTCCCTACAGAGTATGAATGGTGTGCATGTGATAGCCAACCCTATTGGAACGATGAATTCTAAAAGCAATGGGCAGCACCTGCCTCAGGTAAGGAGATTGTTAGCCCCAGGAGGCAGAGACATGAACATTACCCGCTCCCCAGTCTCATGCTTTTTTCTTGTAAGCTGCATTACATGGAATCCTTCTCTATCCTTGTACAACAGTCATGATGCTTTGCTAGTTCTTACTTCCATTTAGATGGTTCCAGCACAGGTATTTTCAGAAGACCCTCCCCCAGTACCCAGGACAATTCATTTAGCTTTATATTCAGTGATGTGATCACAAGTTTCCCCTCTTATCTGGCTGTTCTATCCACTTTATTTTTGCAAAGCCTCCTTGGAAAATAGCCTAACTCAAAATTAATAGTCCCTAACATGCAATATCCTACTCAGAACTAAACCAGCAGTGGGAATGGACCATTTAAATGTTCAGCTACTTCATTAGATAGTCTTAATATCCACTTCCTTTTTGTCTTGCCAAATATCCAGCCTCAAAATCCTCTACTACATCAGCCTATTCCAGTATTTCTACTTTTCTTACATGGAACCAAGAAGTGATTGCTGTTTGGACTACAGTACTGTAGTATCTTAATAGCACATATTGATGTCCAGGAAAGATTAGGCTAAAATCAACACTCAAATTTGCATTCACAATTCAAAAGAATCTCAGTATATGTTTCCAAAAAAGGCTAATGAGCTGCTTCTGTTACTTAATTTCTTCTAATACCCATTTCCCAGATATATTCCATGGCTATTATGTACCAAATATACCTACTTCACTGTTAACCTACAGGAATTTCAGCCTCATGATGATGGTGAAACTATAGCATAACTGATTTTATGTCATAAGTCCAAATTCAAATCAACAAATTTAAAAAATCTACCTGAAACACTTGCTGGCTTTTTCCAGATCTTAAATTAAATCTTGGCTTGTATGTAAAGTACTGTGAAGTACTGTACTTTTTTTTTCCACTACAAGAACTTGATTTACCAACATGGAGACTTTCCTGGCACTGCTAAGAAAGCTTCTGTTGCAGCAATATTTTCCTGCAGTTTTTTCTTCCGTCTTTCTTCCCATTGCAAAGCCTTTTTCATACCATTTCTGAGATCCCTAGCCCTCCATTCCTAATTAGAGTCCCCGAGCCAGTATAAATGCAAAAATTCCACCAAGAATTTGTCTGGTGGCTGCTCATAAGCCTCAAGGATTATAGATTCCTACTGTCACAGTGCTGGCATCCTGCCCCTGCAGACCACAAAGGCTTTCAGCGTCCTGCTGAGATTCCAGTCAGAACTGGAGCTGGCCCAAACCATAGCCAGAAGCCTGATTACTGATTGTCCTACATTTCTGCCACAGCCCAGGCAATTTCAAACCCCTGGACAGGTTTTAAGTTCTGATCCCAGTTAATCTCTGGTAAAAAACTGTGCCCTTTCTTACACAAACCTGTTGTTTTTCTGGAACCAGTATCACCATGGCATTAGAGCAAGCTGGGTGGCTGTTTTGATCACCTTCTTTCTTTGGTGATTGTATCCCTTCACAGGCTCAGATACTGGTCCTGCCTCCTAAGCCCTCAGAACTGGGCCTGAGCACTAAGTATCAGTATCAGACCACACATGACCACATGGTCTGTAAATGCCTCTCACTGAGTATTTCCTACGCGGCAACAATTGGAGGACTGACAACCATCATAGGGACTTCCACTAGCCTCATATTCTTAGAGCACTTCAACAAGTAAGTGATACCGTAGTTGTGAGAGAATGGTGGTTGGGTCGTTATCACCTCTGTGGCTTTCCCCATGGGTTATTTACGACATTAAGGAACACTTGTCTCTCTGAAGACAATTTTGTTTCCTCCTCTACTCTAATGTTATTACTAATGGCTAGTGGTTGAAAGGGTAGTTTAAGTTAATGAATACCCATGTCGTTCTCCCATGCAAAATAAAAATTCCCCAGCATGTGCTAACATTTAAGTTTCCTCAGCAACTTCTTTTGATTTTACAAGCTGATTATCATGAAGTCAGCAGGCACCCTCAAAAAGTCAACACTAAAGCCATGAAGATATAGCAAAGAAGAGAAAGGAAATACTCACAAAAGAAATGTCATAAAACCAGCTTCAAGCTGTTGTATGAGTTCTGAGAAAGCGAATTTTTAGGATGAACTTAGAGGCATCAGAAGTGGTGCTTGGGCTGTTCGATGTGTAGTGCAAAAATAAATAAACTTAGAAATGTGGCCTTAGACCTTTACTTCAGAGATGATGGGGAGCAGCTCTCTGATCAGTGAAGTACTTCATTTATCGTACACATCCAGGGCTCTCAAAGACATGAATGTTACTTCTGTCAAAAGACTGGTGGTACTCCTAATGCACAGATATGCATTCAAGCTCAAACCTGATTCTGCTGCCACTGCTGCCATGGTATCCTTCATCTCTCTCTCTGAAATGATGGTAGCAAAGACTAATTCCAGAAGCCATACACCCAAGGATTTGGATTTTACAGAATTTCCAAAGATTTTGCTAGTGGTTCCATCAAATGCACATATCAGACATCTTTGTCAGAGCCCAACAGATTAGAGTCATTATTTGTGTCATCCACAATAAGACATACAGACATATTCCTGGTGAAATCATGCTTAAGTCTACTGACACTAAAAAGAGCTTTTAAAAAACACAGGTACAGTCAAAATTTCACTCCTGGTTACCCTAAGGTTACTTGAAGTTGGTTAGACAATCCAGCCCACCTGGTCTTAGAGGTGTGAAGTGCTATATGGCTCATGTGTTGGTCAGGTCTGGTCAGTGATTGGCATTCTTTGGCAATTGATATCACTATGCACATATAATGCAGCTGTTGCAAATACGTACTGATGCAATTTTTCTATCATGCCATGACAAATATATATACTTATATATATATATATATATATGAGTGTGTACATCTATGCATATTGGACATGCCTTACCTTTTAGTGTTCTAACTTCCTGTGCATCTTTTCTTTCCTTTACAGCCACTACCCAAATGCTGAAGTGATGAATTTTGGAACCTGGTTTTTGTTCAGTTTCCCCATCTCCCTCATCATGTTGGTCCTGACTTGGTTCTGGATGCATTGGCTGTTCTTGGGTTGCAAGTGAGTGTAGGTTGTTCAAGATGCATGGATTATGAAAGCAGGGCATCTATGGCTCTTCTAGAACATAGCTTGTAAAGAAGTTTCCAGTTGCAAATGACAAAAACTAAGGCACATCTTCCTTCTTCTTGCCAGAACAATTATCAGAGGAAATCTGTAGCTTAGCTGTGCTGCATAGACAACAGTGTACAGTATGGTAGCTTGAGAGTGAAGTGCCTAGGTATTGCTGGTGGAAAACTTTACAATGCATTCAACTGATTTTCTGACACACTGACTATGAGCAGTGAACCAAAATTCTTGTTAGAAGTCCTTTTGGAAAAGTACAGCTTAAAAGATGAGTAGAAAAATAGCTGCAAGTGAACAAGTCACTTTTCAGATCTGTTCCCAGCCCAAGGAAATCTACGTAATACCAGTTAAAATTAAAGGTAAACCGACTCCATGTATATTTCTTTTCAAAGTGGAAAGGACACACAGCCTAAAAGACTAATACCCTCTGATATCAGTAAGTCCCTTAGCCTCAAAATAAGAGCAGGGCTCAGTCTCCTAGTTCATTTGTACCACATATTCTCTTTGCAGAGGCATTCAGCAAAGTTAATGAAAATTGACTAAATGTGTGCATTTAGAGTGGATTAGTTAATCTGCATTTAATTGTGGTGCAGACATTTACTCAGAATTAAAGTAGCCTTAACTTGATTTAGTTTACTCTTAAAGGTAAGATGAACTGACATTGCTAATTTATTTCACCTAAGACAATGAATACGATGATAATGACTTCTGCTTGCTGCTGACCTTGACTAGATTTGAAGAGGTAATTTAGAGGTGAATAACTTCACGTCCTTCTTTCAGTCAATCTCCTGATCCTTGTAGTTCCAAATTAAAAGGCTCAAAAAAGTCCTTTGGTTTTGGGTGGGTTTTTTTGTTTTGTGGGTTTTTGGGGGGTTTTTGTTGTTTGGTTTTTTTTTTTTTTTTTTTTAATCTTGAGAGGAAACAGGCTCTAACATGACCCTCAATTACTTTCTTTAAAAAAAACCCAACCAAAATAATTGAAATTCCACATTGCATCCAAGACCTCATGCTGATTAATGTTGTTCTAAATAATACCAGAGACTGAAGCATTATTGACTTTTTGAGAAGTATTGGTTGATTCCAAGCCTCGTTAATCTCTGACTCCTGTTCACTGAAGTTTATTAAAGAATATATTATGTCAGGAGATTTGCTACAATACTCTGCCTTCACATCTTCTGAAGCCTAGAAACACTTATAATGTGTTGAAACAGCTATCTGTGCATAAATGCCTATTGAATTTGCATAATATCAATGTTCTTTTCCTAGGAAGCAGGGTGTCATCAGTCTGGTTTTACTCCGCCCAGTTGGAACAACACATCAGACTTGCTTTTTAGGTTCTAGACTAGGTTAAAAGGGAAGGATAATGGATCAACCAAACCATATTTGCCAGCAAAGCAGAGCTAACGATAAAATTGTTACTATAGAGCTGGTCATTATAAAAGATATAACTCTTCTCTTCCAGCAGTTGCATTACTCTTGGTGAATTTTACTGGAGTCTAACAGCAAGGTTTGCAAAGAAATTTAAATACTTATAGGTGGAAGGCAGTGCTAAGTGTGCTAAAGACAAGAGTCCCATAGATTCCCATTTACAAGTTAAATGAAAATAATACTTTTTGTTAACCAAATGGGATCTGCCTGCATCTTGAGTTACACAAATTCCTTTAATAATCTGGCCATAATCAGATACATGGAGGGACATCATAGTCCATGGTTTAGCCAGTGCTATGGCATGGATCTCTAGCAAGGTACCAAATGAGATATCAAAATAAGAGAAACTATAAAAGCAAGCCACTGTGTTCCCATGGTACTTCAGTCACTAAAGTCCCTGCTGCTGCAGCCTGTTTTAGCCTGGCTTAGCTGCAGAGGTTTCTCAACCTACCCTACACCCCTCTCTCTGTGTGAGAGAGGGTATAGGTGGAGTGGAAAAGCAGAGGTTTGCAGCTCAAAGCCCGGCAAAGTAATGTTACTGGAAAGAAGAAAAGGAAAAGGTTACAGTGAACTTGCAAGAACATTAACTTCAATTAGGAATATCCAGAATTTGTTATAGTATGAAGGCAATCTGAATAAACTAAGGACTAAGGACCTAATTTTCATACAAATGTATAGCAGGTTTAAATATATTCAGTTATGAAGTGTACTTGTGCGTGTATGTCCCTGGCAGTGCAGGCATTTTTCACCAGAACAAAGCACTGGGCCGATTGCCTTGGCCACTGTGGCAGATGCACTTCGGTGCTACACTGATTGTGCCTGGTTTAAAAACAGCTAGTATTAGTAGAAGCAGACTGGTCATGAATGGCATTGGGATCTTCAGCACAGTTTTCCCCCTTTGAATCATGAATATTCATTCAAGTCAAAGCAAGGTTCAAAAGCCAGACCGATTCCCATATGTGTTGGATACCCCTGCTCCAACTGGAAAAAAAGAACTATTCATCTAATTAAAAAAAAATCTTTTGACAGCTAGCCTCTGTCACAGTCTCTGCAATACAATGATAGAAATTAGCCATAGCCTGTGGAATTTTCTGGAACCAGAAAAATCTGGCCTCCACAAGCTCTTTGAGGACACCTACACAAAGCGAGTCCAGGCACATCTTGGGATGGCTCAATGATACAAGTCAGTATTTGTCTGAGCACCCTGAGGACCTTCCTACTATGTCTAGGATTGATTCTCAGAAGATCAGAAGAATCATGTAATAATTTTCCTTCCCATTGCCATCAGGACTTGTGCCAGTCACACCTTCTCTCAACTCTAGGAGCCTCTGGTAACAGGAATTTTCAGTTTGCCTCATTGCGATTATTTTTTAAATATTTGATGCCCTTGTCTAATTTTACTGTGCTATTTACCTCAGTTTTAAAGAGACCTGTTCTGTGAGCAAGAAGAAGAAGACCAAACGGGAAGAAATGTCAGAGAGAAGAATTCAAGAAGAATATAAGAAACTGGGAAACATTAGGTAAAATGGAACTGCCTTCCTCAGGAATTTGTCTCTCTCAGCAGGACTATCCTTTGATCTTGCCCTCCATGTTGCCTTTGGCTCATGTAGATTATTTTTATACTGCCAGCTCTTTCTCCTCCTTTACAAGATAGAAGTAGAACTAAATGCAAAAATGAACTAAAATCAAAGACTTTGTTAAAACACAAGTGTTAGTGTAGTCATTCATTTATTTCTTAAAATAAAAAAATGAAATAAAAGGAAGGATTCAGGTTTATACCAGGGTCCAAAGGTCATCTGAGTCAAGGTTTTTCTCTTTCTTTGAATTAAATCAGTAAAACCCCACCTTCCAGGTTCAGACATATACTTATTTTGGTGGATAAAAGTTCACTGTTAGCAAAGGCTTTGCAGCAATCTTGCACGTGATGAGAAGTCCAACCCTCTCAGTTGCCCATAATCTTTATTTATGGTGGCAAGAAATCTCTCTTGAAAAGATTATTTTGCAAGATTTTAAATTTTCAAAAGGGTTGATATTTCAAAAAATCCATTCTTCCCAAAACATTTTTGTGTTGCTCAACTGAAATTTGACAGACCAATTTGCTGACTGTGATCAACTCTGAATCTAGACTGTTGTTCAGACTGCGCCTAAATGTGAAACCATACTTAATTTAAATCTATCCTAAATTAAAACTCAGTATCCTCAGGTCACCTTTAGTCTTACATTTATTTCACATGCTTAAAATATTTGTACTAATCTACATTGTCTTTTGCTCTTATGCTTTCTATGCTTTTTGAAAATGCAATAGAAAGTGTTTACAGTGAAATAGTAACACGAGCTTTACCTTGTTATCACACTTAATCAGATAATAATGCAAATACAAAACACTCATTTATAAATATTTTCCTTCAGGTCTTGCCCATGAATGATTGAATTGCAAACACAGACAGATATTTTTAGCTTATTTTTTACTAGGATTATATGGTTCTCAGCTGGAAGCCAAATGCAGAATTCTTTAGTTCAAACTAATCTTCCTTTCTATTTTCTGTATGTTTTTTACCATTCTTATTGAAAACAATTTCTTCTTTCTTATTTCCTCTGGAATTTGCTCTCAGGTTTTCAGACAGACCTTGGATTCAGTTCCTAGCTTTTTGCTTGTTTGTTTTTATTTCTAGCTATCCTGAGATGGTAACTGGATTTTTCTTCATTCTGATGACCTTGCTTTGGTTTACTCGTGAGCCTGGCTTTGTACCGGGATGGTCATCTTTTTTTGAAAAGTAAGTGAAATTCCCCAAACAACAGCAGAGTGGCCATAAAACATTATCAACCATTTTTAACAAGGTAGAGAAAAATGTAGTCTTTATTCCAAAGCTAAGATTTTTGCTTTTTAAGCTACATCTGTTCACATGGTGGGAAATTGTATTCTTTGTCGGTAATCAGAGTTAAGTAGGGAAAGTAAAATAAACATATTTCAAATGTAAAGAAACAGGAGGACCTGATTCTGAAGTTAAAACATTGGTAGAGAAGCTACCACTGGAATAGAATGCAATTATAATTCAAAATAAAATCTGAATTGTATTTGAATTTGGGGTTTGAATAGGGAAATTTTTTAATTTTTATTTTGAAGATAAGTTTTATCATGAAAAAGTTTGTTTCAATTAAATACTGCACAGAATGGTGACTGAAGCAAATAATTTTTATTGTAAATAATGTCAAAACAAAATATATTAAAAGTAACTGCGAAACACAGAAACACAGAATTGTCATGGTTGGAAAGGACCTCCGAGTCCAACCATACACAAAAACACAACCCATGCCCTACAATCTCAGCCATTAGAGCATGCCTTGAAGTGCCACATCAACACATTTCTTCAATACCTCCAGGGATGGTGACTCAACCACCTCCCTGGGTAGGCTGTTTCAGTGCTGGATCACTCTTTAGTAATTCTTCATAATATCCAGTCTAAACCTCCCCTGCTGCAACTTCAGACCATTTTCTCTGGTTCTATCATTACCCACTTGGGAGAAGAGGCCAACACCCACCTCTCTACAACCTTCTTTCAGGCAGTTGTAGAGGGCAATGAGGTCTCCTCTCAGCCTCCTCTTTTCCAGACTGAACATGCCCAGTTCCCTCAGCCTCCTTATAGGACCTGTTCTCTAGACCCCCTCACCACCTTGGTATCTCTCCTCTGGACACATTCTAGCACCTCAATGTTCTTCTTGTAGTGAGGGGCCCAGAACTGAACACAGTATGTAAAGGTGAGGCCTCACCAGTGCCGAGTACGGAGGCACAATCACAAGGCGTGTTCACTATGTATATAAAAGAGTAAGTGATGTGAACTTAAATTTTCTTTAGGTTTTTGCTGCATAAAATTATTTTCACCCTAATTTTGACAGAGAAATAATTTCTAATACTGTGATTTCCTGAGGTTCTCAGGTTCAGCACTTCTCCAGATACTTTTTCAGACTGAGTTTTAAACATTTAATTTAAAATCAATCTACTATTCGTTTCTAATGGATCACTTGGACTTGACTTTCCCCAGAACGCGCTTACTGTTTCTCATTTCTAATAAATGTACCATTTTTCTGTACCTCTGAGTTAATAGATTTGTAAACCAAAAGGATTTTCTATTTTTTTCACTGGATTATTAACAATTGCTGAGCAGTGATTGAAGCTGAATATTGGAATCAGTTTAATAAATGGGAAATAAAATCAAATCTGTATCCTTGATATGCAGAACTATTTTTCTAGTGGATTGTTATTAAGATTTCAGCTGTGGAAACAAAACTTAACCTACAAGAATCTGCTTGGATCCACGTTCCTTATTTGGAAATGTTTTTTTTTTGTTGGTTTTTTTTTTTTTTTTTACAATAACCTCACTCTTCCTTTCCTAGGAAAGGTTATCGGACTGATGCCACTGTCTCTGTATTTCTTGGGTTTCTCCTTTTCCTCATTCCAGCAAAAAAGCCATCTTTTGGAAAAAGGGAAAAAGGTAAGGAGGATGTAGCAAGAAATGAGATCTGGCATATTTTCCAGTGTTTTAATGATATTTTTCTGTTCTACACAAAACTTTCCAAGAACTGATATTGTGGAAGACAAGGGTTCAGTTTTTTCACTGATACCAGCCCTTCCTACATGAAACCTCTGGGTTTTTGTTGCTTTAGTTCATATCATTTTGTCCAGCAGATTACAAACAGATCTTGTATCTGAGGCCATCATCTCTTCCATGGTTATAGAGTTATGAAAACTTAGGATTGAGTTTTAGGAAAAGTTGAGATGAAGCTCCATATAGAGAACTATAATGCAGATGTTTGCAAAATTGGCTGAAAATAGGCTCTAGTAAAAAACTTGGTTTACACTGATACAGCAGAAATGCATAAACATAGAAGAGGTCAGTAAACAACAAAGTTCCAGTTTTGGGCAATGCTTCTCTCACAGTCTTTTTGATAATAATGATTGCTATTTCACATTACTGTCTGGGTAGGTATTAATTAGTTTGCTGTGACAGGCTTTCAGCGTCATATATGAAAACAGTCTGCATAGAGTCCTATGTAGACATTACAAATGTTCATAGATATGTTCATTTTTTATACTGACATATATGCAGCATTTAGGAAAAATTACATTCTCTAACTCCTACTTCAAGAAAATACTCAGGCATCTAAAAAAATAATGTCCTCAGATAAAACCTAAGGACATAAATATACTTTATCAAACTTCATGACCTACTGGAGAGAGAAAATACTCTTTTTGAGAAAATAATTGTACTGTAACTCCATCTTTCTAGTCTACAGATATTTCCACATACATATAACTCAGCAGAGCACATGGTCCCTCAAAAAGTGATAGAATGAAATACAGGGGTTTATAACTATTCACATCAACAGAGCAGCCAAGAGGAAGTCAGGACAATTGGTATTAATATGTTGTATTTTCTGTGTCCAAAGTAACCAGCGAAATAGGTTCTTCACCTCTCTCTCAGTTCTCAAGATGATTTCTATGAATATTTCATTACTCCTACTAGTGTGAAAATTGTGAAGATTTTTGCAAAAAGTCCAATGTAATACTGGACACGCGCTTGCCTTATTTTGATATAGGAGATGGTGAAACATCAACAGACATTAACACACTGGATCCCATTATTACCTGGAAGGACTTCCAGAAGACCATGCCTTGGGAGATAGTAGTATTGGTTGGAGGAGGTTATGCCTTAGCAGCTGGATGCAAGGTACAGATTTAGATTTATGCTCCATCCTAAAAGCAAATTTATAAACCTGGACTGTATCCCTTTGCATGCTCCCAAGGCTGGATTTACAATGTGGATACTTTAGAGTTTGTATATAACCTAGTCCTTACTCCCTGCATTCAATGGCCAGCTATCTAGCAAACAAAAAAGACAGTTAGGGCTAAGTCAATTGTGTAAGCATCTGACATTTCTGATGCTTTAGAATATCTAGATATTCCTTCAAGGCTGGCAGACAAAACACGAGATCTGAGGGAGACCGCACACTTTCTCAACTAACAGCTAACCAGACAGAGGGGGAACTGCTCAGCGGCCACTAGATGCTCCTCTTTCAGAAATGGGTTCTGCTCCTACTGCTGGACTGGATAAATCATACTCTAGTATCTACTGACTGTATCTACCCTCAGTATAATTCATGAATACACATCTAGCTCTCCTATAGATTCCCACATGTAGACAACTAAATTTGGGTATTTTAATGCCAAGATTAGTTCTACCCAGACTATGCAATCCTTCATCACCAATTAGCAATACTCCAGTTCACATGTTGAAGAAAGATGGATCAGGTCTGATGCTTTTTTAATGTTATTAACTGCCAAATGTATCTCTTTATTATTATGGACAATTATTTATTAGTCACTGCAGTGAAATCCAGTTTACTGCCAAAAGGGAATGCAGAAATTGACCTAAACTTTGTTTATTTGCTGGTGGGATTTTCTCACTCAAACTGCCCCAAAGAGAAGAATCTGTTTTACAAACCTACTAAGTGTTTAATCATTCTTGTGCTTCTGTCTTTTCCCCAGACCTCTGGCCTCTCTACATGGATTGGACGCCAAATGCTCTGCCTGAGCAGCCTTCCCTACTGGGCTGTAACTCTGCTGGCCTGCATTCTGGTGTCCCTGGTAACAGAGTTTGTTAGTAATCCAGCAACCATAACCATCTTTCTGCCTATTTTATGCAGCATGGTGAGTAAAAAAAATGACATCTTCAGTCTGTTGTTTTCTGAGAGGCTCGTGGGAATGTTTCAGGGCATCAGGGTACTGGCACCCTGATCACATGAAACCCAGCCTCGGTTCCCAAGCTGCTGTTCTGAACCCTTGGGTTTAGGAAAAACAATATACTTGGGCAGAAAAAAAGTATATTTTAGCACCAAGCAATTTACTCAATACATCTCAGACAATGTGAAAATATAACTGCTGCACTGAGGGGATTCACACTCTAAGGACACAAAAAGGTGACTATGCAATCAATAAGATAGTTGAAGTCTATGTAAAGCCTGAGATGCTTTTATCAATGTTATTTTAAATGTGCTGTTCGTTAGCTAGTAGTCACCCACACGCTACTTGTAAGAAAAGACTGTAGTAGTGAATTTTATATCAGATTTGATCTGGTAAGCTTACTATGATCCAGCATGAAAGCAGAGATGTTTGTAAGAAATGAAAAAAAAAAAAAAAAAAATTAAGAAAAATCAGGAGACTAGTGACAGAGGTGGAGAAGAGAGATACAAATTTCATTCCATATTGGAATAGCAGTTAAAGAAATTTGTAATTATGTTAGTATGGCTTATGAGTTCAGATTTATCTCTGTTCCATGCAGAATGAGACCCTCCTAAAGAGAAATAGAGAGCAGTAATCTACTTTTAGTAGACTGAACTGCCACCTTAAGATAGTAACTCTTTTTTGGCCATAAGAGTCAGACAATTCCCTCTCCAAAATGAAGCTAGCCTTGTGAATACCTTTCCCTCTGACATAAAACTAGTCCATAGCAATATTTCACCACCACTGAAGGCTGCAGTAGAAGAATAATTCTTTTAGACCATTGTAAAGAATATTCTATCATCACTGCTTTCTCACCATGTGAGTTTGGATCATGAACAAATAGGTTTTCTAACCACTATTCAGGATGACATAATGGTCTCAGTATCTTCAGCAACTGAAAGAAGCAAGTTATTCACATCAACTTGTTGTGACTTCTCTTGGATGAAGACTGAGGTGGTAGTCAGCGTTAAGATCCAAAAGACATGAGACACAATTACATGGGGAACAAGTGGAAAAAAGAGCAAAGGCGGCCTAGTAGTCAAAATCTCCACCCTCCCTCAGTGTGAAATGTCTCAAGAGAAATCCCTGGAGCATGACCAGCTCCAAATTATAGCATTGCTCTACTCTAAAAAAAAAACCCACAAAAACAAAACAACCCACAACAAAAATAATTCCACACTTTTCAATTTTGAAGCCAGGGAGGTGAGATTCAGCTTGACATAAAGCAGACAGGGTCTTTTAATCCTAATTGTGAGCAGTGGCTTTTATTGGTTAAGTGAAACACCTCTCCTTCTCTTCTTTTAGTCAGAAACCCTGCTTATCAACCCTTTATACACCCTGATTCCTGTCACCATGTGTATTTCATTTGCTGTGATGCTACCAGTCGGTAATCCTCCAAATGCCATTGTCTTCAGTTATGGGCACTGCCAGATTAAAGATATGGTGAGTCTTGAGATCGGGTGTATCCTTCCAAGCTTCTTGCAACTTTGACACCTTGTCCCCACACCAGCAGCCAATAATACTAATAATGATGATATTGGTATTAATATAAAGTCATATTGATCTGTACTGCTGCTATGTGACTGAGCTGTCAGGTTAAGAACATCCGTATATCTACTGCAGGATATTTCTCATGAACTTTACTCATCTCTTTTTTTTTTTTATGAATGCAGTGGTCTAAAGAGGTATCAAAGAATAGGAGTACACAATCCTTTGCATTGACCTGTTAAGACAAGCACAGGAAAGCATAAGAAATTAGTTTTATCACATAGCTCCACAGTAAGTCATGTAGCTATCACCCTGCTATGTGTGGTATAATACCCCATTCTGATTATAATTATGTAGCGCAAATGACAAATGGAGCATTTTTCCAATGAGCTGCATCAGCCTCTGACTATCATTCCTGAATACTTCTACAGTGTATACTCTAATACAAAACACAGTCTCTGGAAATCAGTATGTCTAACTTATCACTATATATATACATATCAGTATACATACATACAAACACTCTCCTGCCTTCTACTTTCCATGTTAACTGTTTTTGATCAAGTTGTCATTGATCATGCTCGTACATTTTGCCTCTGCAGGTGAAAGCTGGCCTGGGTGTGAACCTCATTGGTCTGGCTGTTGTCATGGTGGCAATCAACACTTGGGGAATTAGACTCTTCCAGCTGAATACTTTTCCAGAATGGGCAGCAGTTGGTAACATCACTCGCCAAACATAATCTCCAATG
>VZTM01031174.1:33002-87225 GCA_013400555.1 Jacana jacana
AGGACTCTTCTATTTTACAGAAATAAATAAATAGATGAAATAAATAAATATTTTTTTCTTTAACAGACCATTGAATGAATAACATTTGCATCTATTCAAATTACTGCAATATTTTCTTCAGAATTTACAACAGAATTTGTGCAAAACTATGGTTTACAAATGTGGAGTTTGCTTTCCATTCAAACAGAAGAGGGCCCTACAACATGACGTATATTTTCTCACACATCAGGGTTTTTAGTGGCAACAACAGGTAAAGAAAACCTGACAGACAGACATGAACGGGGACAATAGAAAAATGGTTCTAATCTGAAGAATATACATGGTAGACAACTGAACCAAATGCAAGGACAATGGGCTGGAGACCACATACAGGAATGAGGGACTACTAGGAATACCACAGAATCACAGAACTTTAGGGGCTGGAAGGAACCTCTTGGAGATCACCTCGTCCAACTCCACTGCCAAAGCAGATTCACCTACAGCAGACTAGACAGAAACACATCCAGGCAGCTTTTGGATATCTCCAAAGAAGGAGACTCCACGACCACTCTGGGCAGCCTGTTTCAGTGCTCTGTTACTCTCGAAGTTATTTTTCCTATATGGAGATGGAATTTACAGGTTGTGTCCATTGCCTCTTGTCCTGTTGCTGGACACCATGGAGAAGTCCGGCCCCATCCTCTTGACACCTGACCTTTAGGTATTTATAAACACTGAGGAGATCCCCTGTCAGTCTTCTCTTCTCTTGGTTAAATAGAACCAAGTCTCTCAGCCTTTCCTCACAAGAGATGTGCTCCAGTCCCTTGATCATCTTCATAGCCCTCTGCTGAACTCTAAAGCAGTTCCCTGTCCTTCTTGATCTAGGGAGACTGGACACTGCAGATGTGGCCTCAACAGGGCAGAGTAGAGGGATAGGATGACCTCTCTTGACCTGCTGACCAAACTCTTTGATAGACATATTTGATAGAAATACTGAGCTCTAGTCATGTTCCACACCAAAAGCAGTAAAAAAGCATACAGAAACTGGATCATTAAGTATATAAAGTGTATGGTCACAATGTAATTGCTGACCTCCACATGCCCTTATTACCACTTATGGAAGATAATTCTTTTCTCTTCTGTCCTCCCCATAACTCCAGAGACATCCTCAAGCAACCAAAGAGAAGGGGAAGAGGAGAAAGAGACAACAATAACAGAAGAGAAAATTAATTTGAAATTTTGGTTAAAATTGATGGCCTTTTACACTTCCTGAAATCAGCCACCTTTGTGCAAAGTGCGCTGCTGTACGTGATCATTTAACACAACAGAAAAAGCAGGAGCTCCTCCTCCCTTTTCCCCAGGTACACAAGTTTGACAAGTGAACATGCCCACCTCCACTAATGGAATGCAGATCTTAAGGACAGTGAAGTAACACTGCTCACAATAAATGACAAGAAAGTTACTTCTTGATGCATTTAATTTCTTTTGTGGTGTTCTAAGAACCAGGGTATTACAAAGTGTGAGGTACACATAGTAGCAGGGCTAACGGGACTCCAGTTGGATCAGGTAAAAATGGGTTACAAAATATTAGGAAAAGCAATAACAAAAAATACAAACAATCTTATCCAGTCATATTATCAGCTGCAAATCCAGATTCTTAGACCCTTGAAAATCAGTCCCAGGAGAAGTTCACAGCTGCTCTTTCAAAAGAAGGACATTCCATTTCCAGGAGACTAAAAGTGGAGGAACCTCCCGTACCAGCCCTCTACTTGATCTTTTTTGTCTGAAAGGTAAATTGCATCCTTGATGTATGCACAGAGGTGACCTGGGTAACATTGCTCTCTTATGACTTGTCACTGGGAGGTTTCTTCTTAGCTTCCACATCCTTCTTAAAATCTTCAAGCTTCTTTGCAATGTTAGGAATCTTTAAAGAAAAAAATCGAAAAGGGATCAAAACCCACATAAATTAAGAAAAAAATCCCAAGCCTCAGCAGGAAAGACAATACCATAAACACAGCAAGAATTCTATGAAGTTTAAATTGATTTGCAAGAGATAGTTGCTTCCAGGATCTGTTACGTTGTAAAGAGGTTAAAAACAAAGCAATGTCAAGGAAGTACCAGACGAGAGCACCTCACAGGAGGCTTCAGAAAAGACTTTAGATTGTTAAGACTAACAGTCAGCCAGAGGTTGAAAGAAGATCATTTTACTGGAAATTCAGTAAGACAAGTCTGGCTTCCTCACTGAAAGAGGACAAACTGCCAAAATATACCGATTTAAACACTGATGCACAGATTTTAATAACGACTTCGGGAAGGGAAATTAGATTGCACTATACCGGTCCCAAACCAAGCAAAAAGAGACATTTCAGAGTAGGAAATATGTTCAAGAAATTTATGAAGAAATATTTATCCTGGCCCTTTTTTTGGGAACCAAAATTCACCACTGGGGAATTCTACTGCATTGCAAATTGGCAACCTTTTGTTGTTTCACACTTGAATGAAAATTCAATTTACTGCTTGTGAACTTCAGAACTTCAGCTTTCTCTTGCACATAAAAGCATTTTGATAAAGCAACCCAACAGTAATATTTTACAACTTAAAAAAAAAGAAAAAAAAGACAGAAAAAAGAAAAGAAGCAACTTCCAAGGTCAGGGGACAGATGATCTTATGCCTCTAGCTTAAACTGGGAATTGACAACATAGGATTTTACTAATTAGAGTGAAACTAAAGGAAAATACTCACTGGTATTTGTTATAAAAAATATGGGCTTTTACTTAATATTTAACCTGACCACAGAGCAGAAGGAAAGTTAATCTAAACATTCTCTCATTCCCAAGAGATCTCTCATTGGATGGTTTTAGGCTGATAGTACAGATAGTATCATAAGTTTCTCTCCTACCTTCTTTTTCTAAGTTAAGCTCTGTTTGAGTAAACAAAATGAAAAGCCCAGCTTGTAACACATGACATTTAAACTAAACCAAGAGAAGTCCACAGCTGTCAGCAGAACCCTCCATGAACTTACAACTAAGCACATGTGCCTACATCTGCAGAATTAGGACCTCATTTTAACAAGTTTATCTTAGATGTCACCTAAAACAAATCATCACCCACCCCAGTGATAAAATTACCATGTGTATCCTGCAAGTCAGTGTTACATTCCCAGGGAACTATTTCCTGCAAATCAAAAGCCTTAAGTCCCCCTCTTGTGGCAATACATTATTAGTGCTGCCAGAAAAGCACTACACCTTGTTTATGATATGTATCAATACACCCGCATATTTTCTTATGACTACATTTTCTTAACAAGGCAAAACATATATTGGAAATTAAAAATGGCCTTCTCCTAGTACTCTTACTGGAGTGACTGGACAGGAAGCATCACAAAAATTTTTACACGAGCAAGGAGAAAAAAATTCTAATTCTCCAAGCAAGATGACTTCAATACTGAAAATGAGAGGAAAGCAAAACATAAGTCTCACCAGAGTTTTGAGCATCAACGGCCTTTAAAAAACAAAACAAAAAAACCTAGGATGACATAGTAAGAGAAGGAAAAAAAAATATGTTAAACTTCATTGACTCGTCTAGCCTGTAAGCAGCCAAGCGGTACTGCTCATAAAAAAGAATTCTGCTGATTCTGCAGAAATAAAAAAGCTTGTATTGTATCTCAAAATCTTCTGTCTCAAAGTGAAAATCTCTGTTGGCTGTGAAAAATGAGGTGAGAAAGTTCACTTTCTTTCTTTTCTCACTGTGAGAAAAGAAGGAAAGAAAGATTGTTTGAAGTAGTAGTAGGAGCTGAATTTTCAAAAAAGGCTGGCAAAACTTATTTTCAGTACTGATTCAGAAGACAGACCTTCCAGATGCTCTGAAGGATTTTGAAGTGATGAACTGGTGTATCAAGTGGAGAACACTGTAAGTGGACAGACTATCAGAGTCAGGAAAAAAGTATTTTAGTGCCAGTACGATTGTCAAGCAGCTGCTAAACCTTTTCTGTTTCTCCTGTCTCTATGTATGTAGATGCCTGTTCACCAGATCTGTGCTCTAGGGCCCCAACACCAATTAAGGCTCTTAGCATTACTCTCAGCAGAAGATGTCAAGGAGCTAGATGTTTTGGTTCTATTTACATTCTAGTTCATCTGTAACTAAAGTCACTACAATCTGCATTCTGTTTAAATAAAATAAACCCTCAAAATAAAGACTGATTCAGTTCTGAATGAGGGAAAATAGCCTTTTATTTTCAGTTCAGAATAAGTTTAACTCTGAGAATACAAGGATACTCACATCATAGTTCTGAGCCAGATACATCCCAACCACATTGCCAAGAGTAAAACCAAGCTAAAAAGGAAGGAAGGGGGAAAAGAACAGTTAACATCCTTATATCAAAAGCATATTGGTTGAAATGAAATACATTTTTAAAAAGGAATATTGCAAGTCATGTGAAGACTGAAGTCTTTCAATTCCACTTCTACTATCTTCCAAACCTACCTCTCTTTCTTCCAGAGAGGAGTAATTTTACCTATCTTCCTCACCAGCAAAACCTTACCATCATCTCCAAAATAACAGCACATTTGTGTTTTCAATACACATCTCCAAGACCAATTGGAGCAGCCTATTGTCATCTTTGTAAAATTCTTTGCACGTTCAAAAATGCAGTTACTCCTGTAAATATGGTGGAGAGAGCAGCAAGGACCTACATGTCACAGAGCTCTTGGTCAATACCTGGAAAGCCTAAAGGAACACCCCACTAAAACGATGCTCAATGCTGGAGAGGAACACACATTTACAACTACATAACACAGTAATATATATAGTAAAAAAAAAAAAGTTCACTTGAAAGTCAGAACAAAGGCTCAGACTACAAAAAGATCCCAGTCTCACCATAAAAGGTTTAAGAATAGAGCTCCTCCATCAACTTAAACTGATGTAAACCTGCTACTTCTCTTCTGCAACAATTAACAACTGCACAACTTCCAGACCCCTTTGACCCCAAGAGATTAGTTTTCAGCCAAATCCACTCTGATCTAGGTGCTCCTCTAAGGCAGGAAAGCAGTGTTGTTTGGAAGAAGGGCACAAACTCTTTTGACAACCGGGCAAACTTGTAGATGCTGCAGGGTGTCTGTGAAAACACAGCCAAGAAGGAGAGCGAGAGCAAAGGAGCAGCACAGCTCCTGGCCCAGACACTGTTGCCAGCAGAGGAAAATCTTCAAGCATAACACTGCTTTTTGAGAGAAGGAAATTCCTCTCTTCAAAGACAGGTGGTGAGATTTTCACTCAACAACTCCTCAAGATCCTAGATTTTATATGTATTGTTACATTTCATAATAGGTACATCCTACACTATGAGGATTCATTTGACTATTTTGGAATGGGACACTACTAATATTGTGCCTTCAGTCACTGTCAGTAGACAAATCCCTCTATATGATAGCTGATGCCAGTTCTATTTAAGGAATCTGCTATTACTTATGGTCACTGCTGTTAAAATAAGGACATTTTAAGCAAAATAAAACCACTGTCCACAATAACAACTTTGCCATCACATACGGACTAGAAATCTTTTCCATGCCCAAAGCAGGATACAGTAGAGCTTGTCTTTCCAGTGATTCAGACTCCACTGGTGAAAAGCTAGTTATAGAAAACTGCCAAATGAGCCATGACTGCAAGTCACTCCAGTATTTTCCTACAGAGGTTTTTGGTCTTATTCCTTGTTCATTATTACATTTTAAAGAACTTAGCTTTAATAATTTAAGGAACAATAGAGTTCTTTTTGCAGGTACTGCACTGGTTATCGTTTGCTCTTGTAGTTTTGGTCATCAGTTACAGAACTCCTCTGGGAGACATTAACAGATATTGCACTGATGTAAACCAGACCCATGACTCCTTTTAAAGCAGAGCATCATTCTAGCAGAGGAGAATTTCCTGTATCTTTAACACTGTCTGAGAACTCACCTGAAAACACAGACCCAGTCCTTGTTTAACAGCAGTGAGTTTTTTAGGCTCCACCATAGAACTTTTCCAAAGATGGGCGAAATACCCTATTCTGCTGTGTGATAAGACTTATTTGATACAGACAGTACTGACATCAGTACTCCCTTTAAGTGTACTCCTTTATTGAATGGTCTAGCATGGCATTCAAGAGCCATCCACCCAGTTACATTTACTTTCACAGTTGACAATTCAAGCAGAAGGAAACATTTCATTACTTAGACTTCAATTATGTGGCTAGCAAAACATACAGCCAATTAAAATGTGCACGTTAACTAAAGACAACAGAGCTGATGAGAGTTCAGGGTCTTCCAATTTCCATACAGCATTTCAAGTTGCATTTTAAACAAGTGTTTATTTTCTGCTTAACTCTCGATAGCAAAAATATGTGGTGTACAAGATTATCCCTTTATCTCCTTGCCACAGTCCTAACAAAGGAGAGCAAGAGTCAAACACCCAAACTACACCCAAAAAGGCAATAAACCCAGAATTAGTATACCTTTTTCCTTACTGCCAGGGGCTAATCAAGAATTCATAATTAATGAGCCATTTTCATCTAGGAACTGAAATGAAAAAACTTTAGTATGAAGCAGTAGAGTTGATAAACACAGAAACTTTGAGAATGACTAAGAGTATTTACTGAGTGTTTTCAGTGGAGTGCAGACTTTACTAAAAGACAGCTACAGAAATTACTACAGCTTTCTTACTTGCTATTGCATTTCATTTTGAAGCTGAGATAGGAAACATGCCTTATTTATTCATTTCATGAGGCTCTCCCAACTTAAAATAGCCCATCTCTTCTTGCTCTGTATCAACACTTGGTATGAAACTTATTAGCCAGCTAATTTACTTTTCCCCCAATAAAAGATGAAAGAGTATCACTTACTCTTTGTACTTACAGGGACAGATCTCAACACAATGAAAACCCTAGAATATCCCTCACATCACTAGAAAGAAAAACAGAACTGTTTCTATGCTTTGCTGCACCAGTAACCAACATCTTTTTTTGGCAAGATAATTTATTTCCACACTTAACAGTAAAACTAGCAGCATTCATTATGTATTTAATGAATGGTAGCCAGGCACCTAACTTCAGTCACCTTGAGGAGCTTAGGGGAACATACAGAAAGAAATGAGAAAAGTAGAAGAACCTTTAGGCTATTAATTCAGCTGTCCTTAAGGGGATTTAATGAAAGGCAGTAAGGAAACACGATCCCTTGACTTTGCATCTATATATAAAAATCTCTTGCTTCGGATGTGGGATTTTTAAAGGCGAGCAAAACAGCAAGGAGCGAAGGCTTCTGCTCTGCCTGGAGAAGGGAGGCAGACATGCTAACACAAAGAAATCCGAGCAGCAGGAGGACATCTCCCTGAGCAAGCGAATTCTGCTAAATCCACAAGGCAAAATAAGGGCACGGGTAGGACGAAGAACAAACCAACCAACCAACCCCCATAAAACCCCCTGAAAAATTCAGGCACTTCAATTTCAAAGTAGTTTTAAGGCCCCGTCCTGGTGTGTGTGTGGGGGAAAGCAGCGAGAAACCGGGCCGCACGAAGGGACTCAAAGGCCCGAGGCGCAGCTGAGGGAGTGGGAGAAGGGGCAAGGCCCGACGCCACTCCCGCAAGGATGCTGCGCTGCCGGAAAGCCAAAACTGGGCGCTGCCACCCTTTTTAAGCGGTTTTATGGTCGAGGAAGGTGAGTCACTCCACTGGGCGGGAGCACCCAGTGGGGGGCTGAGGAAGAGGCCGCCGCCAGTCTTTCTGGTGGGGAAAGGCCGCCTGCTCTCCAAGTTCCCCCCCCGCCGCGCAGCCACCAGTGGGGTGCGGGCGGTGACCGCACACAGCGATTTTCCGCCCTTGGCCGAGGAGCGGCCCCCGCCCGCCTCGCTCCCTTCCGCCCCGCCCCGCCGCGAAATGGCGGCGCCGCCACCCCACGGAAACTTACCAGGAACTGCAGCATGGTGCCTGCCTGCTTTCCTACCTGCCTGCCTGCTGGAGAAATCAGGCGGGCGGGCGGTGGCTCTTCTTCCGGGTGCCGGCCCGCCCTTCCCACCGCCCCCACGGGGAGGGATGCGTCCAGCGCCGCCCGCCCGCGCCCCTTTGGGCGGCCCCGAGGCCTGTTGCCCGCCCGGCTCTGGGCCTTGCAGCCCCTCAAGAGAATCGCGCTTTGGGTGGGTGACCGCTCCCGCCTGGGCTTTGGGATGAGGAACCGTGCTAAGAAGGCGGCGGGCCACTTTCTAATGCCTCTCTCCCCGTGCACAGGGGAGGTGCCTGCCCATCTGGTGTCCACTGTCAAGCCTGCTGCGCCCAAGGGGCTGTGCGGAGGGTGCTGAGAGGCTAAATGAGAGTTTGTTTTCATGGGACTAGTGATTTCAAGATGTGACCTTCCAAGTCCAGGGGATCAGGCCTAGTCAGCATGGGCATGAAAGGCAGATCTTGCCTGGCAAACCTGATCTCTTTCTATGACAAGATGGTCCGATTGTTGGATGAGGGGAAGACAGTGGATATAATATATATGGACCTTCAAAAAGCATTTGACACTGTCTCCCACCAAATTCTCATGTAAAAGCTGGCTGCTCATGGCCTGGATGAGCGTACGATCTGCTGGACCGAACACTGGCTGGAAGGACAGTCCCAAAGAGTGGTGCTCAATGGAATTAAATCCAGCTGGCGGCCAGTCACAAGTAGTGTTCCTCAGGGCTCAGTACTGGGGCCATTCCTGTTTAAAATCTTTATTGATGATGTTGATAGGGATATAGAGAGCACCATCAGTAAGTTTGCAGATGACAGTAAGTTAGGTGGGAGTGTTGATCTGCTTGAGGGCAGGGACACTTTACAGAGAGACTTGGACAGACTGGATAGATGGGCCAATGTTAATGGCATGAGCTTCAGTGAGGCCAAGTGCCAGGTCCTGCACTTGGGCCACAACAACCCCATGCATCGCTACAGGCTTGGGGCAGTGTGGCTGGAGAGCTGCCTGGCAGAAAAGGACCTGGGGGTGCTGGTCGACAGGCAGCTGAACATGAGCCAGCAGTGTGCCCAGGTGGCCAAGAAGGCCAATGGCATCCTGGCTTGCATAAAGAATAGTGTGACCATCAGAAGTAGGGAGGTGATTGTGCCCCTGTACTCAGCACTGGTGAGGCCGCACCTTGAGTATTGTGTCCAGTTCTGGGCACCTCAACACAAGAGAGATATCGAGGTGCTGGAGCGAGTACAGAGGCGGGCAATGAAACTGGTGAAAGGCCTCGAGAATAAATCTTAAGAGGAAGCTGGGACTGTTTAGTTTGAGGGAGCTGGGACTGTTTAGTTTGCGGAAGAGGAGGCTGAGGGGAGACCTCATCACTCTCTACAGCTGCTTGAAAGGGCATTGTAGGGAGGTTGGTGCTCTCTTCTCAAGGGCAATTAGCAATAGAACAAGAGGGAACGGCTGCAAGCTGCAGCAGGGTAGGTTTAGGCTTGACATTAGGAAAAAATTCTTCACAGAAAGAGTGGTCACTCACTGGAATGGGCTGCCCAGGGAGGTGGTGGAGTCACCATCCCTGACTTGTGTTTAAGAGTAGATTGGATGTGGGGTTGAGGGATATGGTGTAGGGGAGAACTTGTAGAGTAGGGTTGATGGTTGGACTCGATGATCCCAAGGGTCTCTTCCAACCAAAATGTTTCTATGATTCTGTGATATGGGGAACTAGACATCTAGATGCGGGCAAAATCCTGTGTGATTTTCATGTCTCCTTCCTCAGTGCTTGGGAAATCTCAGCCTGCAAGGCCAGAGAAGGAAAAGTTTTGCTTTTTTTTTTTTCCCTCCCCCTTCTTTACTTGGCATTCTCTAGACCGCATCTAAGGTACCCATGGCCTGATTTGGATCCCCAGTGTAGGAAAGACTTGGACAAGTTGGAGGAATCTGAGCAGAGGGGCCCAGAGCTGATCAGGGTTGGAGACCTCCCTGCATAGAAAGGCTGAAGGAGCAGGACTTGTTCAGCAGTGCTTGGGAAGACGTAACAGCAACTCCCCCCAGGGCCTACCAAGGCTTACTGGTCAGGTGGAGCCAGTGTCTTTATAGCTGTACACAATGAGAGGTTGGGAGACGGTGGGGCAAGGTAAAATGAGAGGTCTGGACTGCATTTAAGGACAGACTTAAGGACATTTAAGGAGGCAGCTGGGCCAGATGGCCCATAGAGAGCATGCCATCTCTACCCTTGAAGGTTTTCAAGACCCAGCTGGGTTAAACCCCAAGCAACCCAATCTAAGCTCAGATCTGATTCTGCCCTGAGTAGGAGGTTGGGCTGGGGACTTCCTGAGTGACTCTCACTTGAATCCTCCCATGGTCCCACACAAGCTTTCAAAAAACCTGTGTTCCCTTCCTCTGTTCCCTTCTTCCTTCCCATAGCACAGTTGTATTTGTCCTTTGTGAAACACTGGGTTTAGTTTCTTTCAATGGTTACATTTAACTAATTGAGGATTGGGCAGTAAATACCAGTTAGGGAGGTTTCTCCTGCTGACAGTCAGTAAGAGATTGGAGACTTTATTGCACTGTATCATAAATCCCTTTTTTCCACATACCATCTCAGATCAAAACAAAAACCACATCTGACTATTGTGGAACTATTAGGCAGCTCTACCCTGAAACCAAGTTGACTCAAACTAAGCCTCCATTCCCAGAAACCTCAGATGCTCCATCTGATAGAAATGTAGCTTCCTGCCTTTCTGGACATGTTACCTTGGTGAGGTAAAGTATCTTCTACCCATTTTAGGAAGGGAAGCATAGAAAGATACCAGGTAACTTTGGTTTTGGTCCTGGTGATACTGTAGTTTGGAGCTGGACTTGAGACAACTTTCTTCTGAATTTCAGGCTGTCCCAAAGCTGTTTCTCTCCCTGGGCCAGAGGAAATGGCACACAAAGGTTTGGGTGGATGTGGCACAAGAGCCAGGGTTGGGATTCCTCACCTTCTGGAGTAGTGCTCCCAGGAATGTAGAGAATGAGCTTGGTTCTAAAAATAGGAAGAAATCACCTGGTATTTTCCTAATGCTGAGGCCTTCAACACGTGCAGGATCAGAGTGCTGAGATAATATTAGACTCCAGCCTGAGAACATCAGAAATCAGAAGAATGAAACAAGGCTTTTAGTAGTAATAATGCCTCCACTGTATCACCACAGGGAGATACAGCTTTTCCTGTTTTCTGCTCATTGAAAATGTTGTTCTTATGCTTAGACTATAATGAGTGCAACATCTGGTAGACAGTCTTGACTCAACAGTACTGCACGCAGTTGTTTTCCTACATGCCATGAATTTCCTCTGTGACATTTAGTGGGCAGCCAAAACCAATTTTTTCCTTTAAAGTAAATCCCTTCCATTTACATCAGCCAACACTGAATCATTTTGAGTTAAGAGACTGTAGAGGGTGAGTATGGTGGATGGCATTTGTTACTGGAAAGAAGAGCTATAAATGCAACTATCATGCTTTTTATAGCTGGAAAAAAAAATAAAAAACAAAATAAAACAAGCTGCTTGTTTTTTTTAACTCCTCCAAATAGGCCTTCATCCCGGATCAGAGAGGCTCATAAGCAGGCAGCACTTACTCCAGCCCGGGCCTTGGCTGTAATGTGGAATGCTTTTATTTGATCTTGGAGAAGAAAAGGAATGAGAAGAGGCACACAAGACTCCCTGTCTCCAAGACCACTGATGCTATTCTGGCTAATGTTAAGGGGGTGGAAGGAATCCCTTGTGCTACATGGCACTGGTTTTGTATCTCGTGCTAGAGGATGGGTCAGTCACATGGCTTTTCATTTGCTTTGCTTTTTTTCATTCACTGCTTGTCTGGCCAGAGGGTGATACAAGTCATAAACCTTTTCACTCCGGGGGACTCGAGGCTCTGTGGGTCTCATTTCAGTTACCTCTTGCAGTTTCTTCTCTTGTAGCTACCAGCTGTTGCCGTAAAGATTGGTAACAGCATGTGGAGAATAAAGATGGGATGAGGAGCAGCAGGCCAAATGAGAGTACATTGAACTTGTGTGATACTGAATTGGCTGCACTTGGCTGACTACCCCAGGAAAACTTGGGCTCAGTGAGACTGACAACCCAGATACAGGATCTTTGCTTTAGCTCCATTCACTTTGCCATCACACACACGTTTTAGGAAATAGAGTCTTTCGTCTGGGAAAATAGCAGGTCTGAATCCAGAAGGGTGAATACCTGCAGTGTAAAGAAGAATGTTTAAGTCATAGAGCACCAGTGAGATCCCAGGAGCTACTGCATGCATTCAGTCAAAACCAAAGCTCAAATGCTAAATATTGAGTACAGTGAGTCTTAAGTCACCTGCAGATGAAACCTACAGATAGTCTTATAATTTCAAACAATGACTATGTGCAGAGCACAGTAATACCCACACATATAATGAATGCCTTTGAAAACAGGCTGTCCCTTGTAGCCAAGAGTCTTGAAGAGTAAACTACTTAAACTGAGTAAGGTTGGGAAACTCATCTTTCTAACTGATATAGGGACAAACAAGGTATATTTTTTAATACATTTGCTGCTGTTGAAGACTTTCTCAATGTTATCTACTTTACTGAGATCTTCTACAAGTATAGTCAAGCCCGTGTGGTTTGCGGAAAGCTTGTTTGTCAGGAAGTACTGGTTGTTCGACATTATTCTCAATTGCTAAATCATATCTGAAAATACATTCATGTTGATTTAACATTATTTTTAACATGCATGTGCAGGTGTATATATATACTCCACTCTATGGTAAGTGAGAAACCCTTTAGTTTACCCTTGTTTTAGTTTACCCTTTTTTTGACAATAAGTTTTCTGGTGTATGAACGTACCAGGACAAAACAGTTTTGTACGTTAAACCCAGTAGAAGAAGAAGGGTGTTACGCCATTATATTATGAGAAATGCTAACAAAGAAGAGCTTATACTCTTACATGAATGTAAGTCTATGGGCCCAGCTGGAATCCACCCCAGGGCGTTAAGAGAAGTGGCTGACATTGTTGCAGGATCACTGTTTATAATATTTGAAATGTCATGGAGATCAGGGGATCATGATCCTGGTGACTGGAAGATGGCAGATGTCATACCCATGTTTCCAAGAGGACCCAGGAAACTACAGACCCATTAGTCTTACTTCAGTCTCTGGGAAAGTAATGGAACGAGTCCTCCTAGAAACTATTACAAACCAAATGAAGCAGGTGATTGGGAAAAAGTTAGCACAGATTTACTAAAGGCAAATCAAGCCTGATCAGCTTCTACAACAAAGTAGCATTTTTTCTGTGCAGTCCGTAAATGTTATTACCTCACCTGAAAGCAGCAACAATAAAATATTTGATGTGAACACTTGTGATAATTGTGTTGCAAGTGTTCAAGAATTAATTTGAATAAAGCAGCAGTAATGATGATTTAGGCATGATGAGGATGTAAGCAAGGCAAGGTTAGGGAGGGACAGTATTTTAGCAGTCTAACTGATTTCGTGAGGGAAAATGATAAGTTGTCAGTCACAGAAGCCCTTTGTCAGATCTGAATATGGATATGGTCATAGGATATAAAAACTGATTTTAAAAAAAGGTATTATTCTTGTATCTTCACATTAGCTAATACACAGTGTTGAATGTAAGGCCTCAGGATGCATACATTGAATTATCTTTTTAATACTGCTCCTCAATTCCAATGTATAGCTGAAAAGGGAAGCGAAATTCAGATTTCCTTGAGCCAGAAATTCTGTAAAATGAACACCAGATGGAGCCAGGAAACCATATATTAAAATTTATGTTTATTTTTTATTATATTTAATCCTTAGATTTTGTTTTCAGTTCTGCCCATTTTCTTTTCTTTAGCTTAGTGAAATAAATTTTATATAATCCATGATGTGGTTGAACAGTTTCTGATTACCTATAATTATCTTTTGTCTTGCTGGGGAGACGTGCACCATTTTAGTACACAATACATACACAATGTATCATACACATAATGTGTGTAGAACAATATGAAATAATAAGGCAGACCTGCAGAGCAATCCGCTTATGAAAACCTTATCAGAATTTACCACCTTTAAATAGACTGAGTATAGTTGCTGACCTGCATCTCCTCAAATCTTTTCCAGTGGAGGTGCAGTTTATTGTAAATCCAAACCTGCTGAAAACATCTTTTTCAAAATATCTTCACTCTCCTCTTAGATGCTGTAACCCAAAGATTCCCTGGAGTTCTTTGATTTAGTATATTTTCACAGAAAAACAGGAGGCATCACTGACTTACCATGTGGGTCTGAAGTTGTTTAAGGCCAAGTTTTCAAATGTAATTACTGATTAAAAGGGAAAGTCGTTTTATGGTCATTCATATTGACCCTTTTAAAGGGGTAAAGGTAAAATAAAAGCATCAATTTATTTACTTTTATAAAAATTGGGGGGCTTTTAGGAAAAAAAAAAAATTCTTCATAATGTATGTGAAAGTATTAGTCTTCCTTATGTTAGCTGTACACTTGACTCTGCCCAGGTCTGTGTGAATGATTTGTAAGGGGCAGAGAGTGCAGCTGAGCTTTTCCTATCAGCCCTTAGACAACCTGCAAGAGTTTCCTCCTCTCTGCTGCCCTGGTGGCAATGTGCCATCACCAGAACCACAGCTGGAACAGGTACACTCTGTCAGACATCACGTGCAGGGTCTTTAGAGTGAATTCCAGAGCTTTCTCTTGTCCTCAAAGTTCTCTTTTCCAGAAAAAGAGAAATTTTAGAGCATGAGCAGCAAGCCCCAGAAGAAACAAAAGAGAGACCCTACAGATGGTCTCAGGGCTGAAGGGCAGCGTGACTCACAGGTTGGAGTTGAGGGTTCTGTCAGAGTCCCCTGAGGCAGAAGCCTGACCTAGCTTCATTGAAGATGATTTCTGCATTTTCCAATAAAATGATAAATTGGTCCTTATTCTTGTGGCATGGTCTGATGTTGGATGGCCTAGTTCAACGTATGAACCTAAAAATCTAAGGCTTGTTCCTCTTTAAAATAACACCACAAGTTGCTTGGCACGAAGAGGGAGACTCAGAGGGACTTGAGAAATAGCTAGAAAACCCCAAATACTGGCTGAATTTTCTCTATGTGCAAAATAATAATAATGAGATGCTCCTAAAACAAACCAACCACGTGAATTTAAAAAAAAAATAAAATACTTTGAATAAAAAAAAATCGAACAAACTCAACCTCACTTTTGTTTTATTCTAGTTATATGAAAATGCATTTCCTGGCCATTCCTTCCACCCTAGTATTGCAACTTAATTCTGCCTTTCCACAAAAGGCCATCAGCAAGCTCTAGCTATGGATTTATCATATAGCTTGAAATGACATTACTTGGTGTTATACATAGCCTACAGACGGTTCTAACCGACCTGCTTAATATCTGGCTACACACCTCAGCGGCTCTGGTTTTCCCCATGTAAATGGCTCCACTTTATCCTTTTCTTTCCATTCTGTCAATATGTATAGGCAACTTATATTTTAGCCTGGACTCAGTTAGCTTTCAACTGTCTCGCCATGAGGCCAGTCAGGCAGTGGAGCATGTTGCCCAGAGAGGCTATGCCATCTCCATCCTTGGATGTTTTCAAGACTCAACAGTGTAAAGCCCTGAGCAACAAGGTCTAAGCTCAGAGCTGCTGTTTGGAAGTGGAGGTTGGACTAGAGACCTTCTGAGGTCACATCTCACTTGAATTATTCTAACCTATGATTAACCTAACTATGATTTTACTATTCCTTCTGTTTATATCCACTCATTCATTTCTTTTTCCATTTAATGGAGGAACCAGATTTTTCAGTCTTACCAAACCTTGCATCCAAAAATCATGAAATAACCATCTACTCTGCCGGGCAAAGTGGAAAACTGTCCAGTTCGAGTTCCAGTATATAAAGAAAGGAAAAACTCAGACCCAAAAGACTGATAATTTTATATTTAGGCAGGGTAATGGAGTATCTGCAAAGCAAATGAGTCATGGTTTTAAATTTTTACCCTGAAGGCACAAGATCTAGAAATGTTCTCTATACAATTCCTCCCCCTGGCCAACTGAGATGTTTCCATGATCTTGTGCCCCTGGGACAAGGAATTCAAGAACACTGAAGGCTAAGTTAATCAAGAAATTATTGAGCCTTATTCAGCTCTAGCTGCTGGGCCAGACCTGCAGAGGGCATGAGTGTCAGTCATGGAGATTTAGCTGGCAGTTTCAAGCTGCAGCTGTGCATGCAGCTGTGAGAGCTCCTGGTTCAGGTCCTCGTGTTCTGGTTTAGAGACAACTGTCACAATCACATCAGATGTGAGGCACTGGGAAAAAGCCCTATCACTCATAAGATGACAGCAATCACCAGCACACCAATTTTCTGAAATCGCTTTTCAGAACAGCACCAGAGATTTTTAAGAATTCAATTCCTATCAAAGATGCAGGGAAATGAACAAAGAAGAAAATGTTATTTATAGCTAAGCTTGCTTGCTGCTGTTGGGGCTCTGAGTGCAGCAGCAGACTCTGCAGCCTCTACTGCCACCCCCGGAGCTGCGAGACAGAGGTGGGAGAATCACAACCTCACTGGAGGCCTCCGTGCCCTGGGTCACAGACTGCATGGGCACAGCAGTCCTCAATTCTGTCCAAAGTAAGACTGCAGCTGTCCTGGTCGCTGTTACAGCCTTGCTGCCTGATCAGCCAGATCACGAAGGCCTCCTGGACCACCACCCTCAGTGCCCGGCATTCTCCCCACACCTGCTAGGCAGCCCACCCTGGGAAGTGCTCCTGGAGCACTACTTTGTTCTAACTAGCTAGAGTGCAATCATGTATTCCTGAGAGAAAGAAAATAGAAAAGAACTTGCCTATGCAACCTTTGTGGAAGAAAAGTCAGTGCCTTCAAAGCAGCTATAAAAAGAAGACATATGTGATATAATTAAAGGAATATAATTGGAATGTGTCTGGCAGAACACCTGAGTAATGACCTGAGATTTAAGTATAGTTACATCTTCTGAATGTGAGTGGGGAAAGTGCTTATGGCATTGGCTGAGTGTTGCTCTCCGGTGAATACTACTCAGTGTGACTTTCTTTGTCACACCTGGTTCTCTGGCAGAAAAGCAAGCTCAAAGAAAGTTCTGGAGGTGAACTCAAGAACACACTATTCTCTTTAGTGCAGAAGGGCTGCATATTTTTTAATGCAATGTTATACGATACTATAATTTGGCATAAATCTGTACTGGGACTGGAAAGGGCAGTCTTAGTCCTCTCTCTCTTGGTGCAGCTTGAAAACAGATCCTTCTTAAAAAAAAAAAAAAACAACCTTTCCCTTGCTTAGGTTAGTTCTTCACATAACTAAAAGGTGCCAGGAAGAAACAGGTATCTATAACAAGCAAATCTAATAGACATTAGGAAAAAAAAATCTTCCCAGAAAGAGTGGTCAGTCAGTGGAATGGGCTGCCCAGGGAAGTGGTGGAGTCACCATCCCTGACTGTGTTTAAGAGTAGATTAGCTGTGGTGTTGAGGGATATGGTGTAGGGGAGAACTTTGTAGAGTAGGGCTGATGGTTGGACTCGATGATCCCAAGCGTCTCTTCCAACCAAAATGATTCTATGATTCTGTGAAAGTATGTACCATCCTCTTAGTGATAGTGTGAATTTATTTAATATCACCATAGGTTCTGAAGTTCTTAAGCATGCTTTCTGCTGCTAAGGTGTTGCTGGGTAGTAAAACGATAAATCATCACAGTGACATTAGGTGGTAGCTGAAGATAGGTTAACCTTCTTTCCCACTTGTTGAAAAACCATCTAGAGTTTTTGAAATTATTATATTGTATATAAGGAAAATCCGTATAAATGAAACATCATGCTGGAATTTCAGAGTGATGGTCAGTAGATGGTGCTCTTCTCCTGACAAAGATTTTAAGAACTATTTTGAAATTATGAAAAATATTATAAACCTCTTCCAATCTTTTTATCCCACAGTTAGATAATATTTATTAAAAATCTAAGTTTCAAACCCTTTTATTCTTCCAAAAGTCAGTCCATATTTCCACCATATTTCATAATAGACAGGGAGACACTGATTTAACTGACACACTTCATTAAACTTGATGGAATAATCTAATAATGATATTGCACTTTCCCAAGCAGCTTTTTAAAAAGAATGAGATAATCTGTCCAGATTTTAATTAGCTCTCCTCTTTCTGTCATGAAGTTGTTTGTTCTGCTTTTTATGACCAAAAGAACAAAACAAAACAAAAAAACCCAAAACAAAACCCAAAAATGAAAAAGCCAAACCAAATGAAACCAGCCCCAAAATAGAACACCTTATACTGTCTGTGGTTATTTTCTTAGACATAATTTATTCAGTTATTAAAATAATCTGAATGAATATAGAGATCAACTCTAGGATTAGAATATTTTACCACCTGTTCTCCTGACAGTAGGAATGTCAAAGAGAAGAGATTGTTTTAACAAGTGTTCTCAAAGTCAATCAAAAAATCTTCTCTTGGAAAGTTTTCCAGGTTTGCATTGGCAGAGGTTCATGGGACGAGTCACAGAAGTCATGCTTTTGCAGGATTGTGGCTCTAAATATTCAATTAATCATAGAATCATAGAAACACAAGATTGGAAAGGACCTACAAGATCATCTAGTCCTACCATAATCTCTGATGTAAGAAAATCAACAGTGCTGGTTTCTGCTGAGCCCTATTTCTTCTTAGTCTTCAACAGAAATGAAAAACCTGCACACATCACATAGAGCTGAGAAACTCCACTTGGTTACAGTTCATATGATAGTCACTTTCTTTCTGTCTTTCTTGGATGAGAACCATACTCACTGGCAAGCAGTCAGAGTTCAAATGCTTCCAGTTACCAAGAAATTTTATGCTCACACTTCCCAAGTTTCCACCACTGAACAAGACAACCCATTAAACCAAATCTGGGAAGCACAACTTCTATGAATGCTCTTTGACAGCCCTGCCCCTGCCTGCTGTTCCTGGGAACCTCAGAGTCCCGCGACCAAGAAATTATAGCCCCACAGTACCTCAAGCCCTCTCCTGGCTCTGAGATTTGGTATAAGTATTTTAAAGGAGGCTTTAGAGTTTCAATTGCTTGTAAAATCCAAAAGACTTCAGATGCTTTTCTGAGGTGCTGGTCTTAACTAGAGAAAAGCTTGGGTATTTAGTATAACAGCTAATCTCATTCTCATCCCTACAGTGTCTAAGAAAGCCATCATCTGAGGCTAGCAATAGGAAGGGAAGTGGAAAACACTTCAAGTGAAAAACTCAGACACTTCCTAAATCTCTGTAAGAATTATTTTTCCTCCCCCCATAGATTTTAGTGTTTGATTAATAATTATTATTGTAATCCCATGGTATCTTCAAAAGCATTCTAACTATGAGGACATCTTGACCTCTTTTCCATAGCTGTCCAGTGTGTGCCAGGACTTAAGGAACAGCAGCCCTTACATAATGGAAAATCTACAATAATTTAATAAAAATGAAACAAAAAGTCTGGAACTTAACACTATGTACAATTTTTTTTTCCTACAATGTTTTTTAATCCTTTGAATGATTCTTTTGTTTAGACCAGTGTGATGTCATGGGGAGTATACAAATCACTGTGGTTTCAGACAGTGAAAGTCAAGGATATTGTAGGATATTCGACTCTAGCTTAAGCATAAATAATAATTTTTATGCCAGATTGATCAATGAAAGATCTGCTCGTGCTTTATACTGGTCTGCAATATGTATTTAGAACAAGTGATTCAGTTCTGTTGCAGTAACTGAGTGCTCCCGCTTTCATAGAGCCATTTAGATGTGAAGAATGAGATCCTTCGCTTCAATAGCATGATTTTTAAAGATGGTCTGATAGATATGTCTCTGTTCCGCTTGGAAGCATTGTGGCTGCATGGGTTGTAGACTCTGTGGATGAGGAAATGGAATAGATTTAAAGACCTAACTCCAAATTAAGGAAAGAATTGGGCTTTTATGGCCAAATTTACAAAGGGACTAATGTTATGCCTTGCTTTCTGAAAGGTCGCTGAAGTAACGAACTGAGGTGATCCAGTTGACCCTAACTTCTCTCTGGTGGTGTTTCAAGAAACAGCAAGGCAAACTCCAGCTTTCCATGATCAGACACACTCACACAGTCACACTGCCATACAAGCCACTGTTAAAATAACACACCATGTTCCCGTATGTGTCACGTAAGCTTGATATAATACTATATATGTTTTAACATGGCAAAGAAATCTAAATAAAATTAAATAACAAGCTCTGATGATTCTGAATGGGCAGAATTTTCACTCTCAAGGAAGCAATTTAAATATGATTTATTTTGTTTCAGATTGAAGCATCTGGTACTGTTGATATTTTACTTCTGAATGGAAGAGGGATGAATTGTTGTGTGTATTTGATTCCATGTTCTTGTGGGAGGCTACGAAAAAGTGTCTTATGAGCTTAGTGAAGTGCTGTTTTGTTGTACAATGTGTACTAGTTCTTGCAAGTCCTTATGATACTGTTCCTGACCTCTGCAAACTATCATAGGCCAAAACTAGCATATGTTTTGTGAATATAGGGATATGCAAGTGCTCCAGCTTAACATAAAACACTTCATATTGGTCATGGTCTCCAACAACACATACAGTCAAATGCTTTTAGTCTGATCCTGCATGGCAATTCTTATTAGTGCTTAATATCATCTAAGTGGATATTTTGGCCTGGGTTTTTTTGCTAATTTTGTACTGCATGTTTGAGGAGATCATGGTGGGTCCTGATGTTTTCTGGGCAGAGCTCTCTTCAGAATTCTGTTTACAAGTGCTTTCTGATGTTTTATTACATAGAAGAGAAAGGTGTTCTTCAGATGCAAAGGTCTGTTCTTGAGAGGCATCTTAATATATTGATAGTAGTTGCTAGTTCTTTTCACATTAATTCATAACTTGTTACTTAGGTCAAAGCAAAGAGGTTCTGGCCACATCCATTTTAGAGTGAATATTAATAAACAATGTGATGGTTAATGAGCATGAGGATATAGACTTGAATCACAGGTATCGAATGCATGCTCCCGTTGCCTTAGTAACCATTCGTTCCCCACTGAGGATTTAACTTAATCCAATATTCAATGTAAATTTAACCCTCAAATATTCAGCTTTTTCCCTATTGAAGTAACTGGAAAAAAAAATCCTGGAACCTAAATAAAATTGCTGGAAGAAATTGTAGCCATTTTGTAACACTGTGGCAGATCTTTGGCTCAGTTCACTGTTCACCTGTGAAATATCCTAAGGACAGAACACTTTCCCCTACCTTTTTGTTTAAGAACCCTGCATATAATGGTCAAAAATCTCATTAAAAATAATTTTTTAGCTGAGTTTCTGTGGAAACCCACAGGTAAACAATTATTGTTCTAAGGTTACAGATGCCTGTTTAGCAAAGTGGTTAGTATAAACAATGACAATACTCTTTTTCCCTTCCTGTCTTTTATTTCCACCACATAGCTGCTTGCACATATAATCCTCTTAATCATCATCAAGAAGGATGGCTAGATACATATCTCTTCCACTTTTTCATATCTTTTTTTGGTGTAACCATCAGCAAACACTATCTGTAGAAGAACAGAAAACTGCAGGTAACTACTGGCAAAAAGCAAAGACAGCCTTAGTGTTACAGTGAGAAAGTAACTCATAGATCTCCTTCTCCTTTCTGACATTTCCATATGGTGGATTTTTCAGTTTATGCAACAGGCCCTCCTCTCATTCAGCCAGATTACCAGGGAAAGAAAATCGCATAATCACATAATCACAGAATCTTCTTGGTTGGAAGGGACCTTTGAGATCATCAAATCTAACCATAATAAAAAAAAAACAACCAACCAAACAAAAAGAACCCCAATCACAAACAACCACCACACACTGACAACACCACATCCAAAAATACCTGCATCATAACAACAACCACCACAACCAACAATCTCAGGCACTAGAGCATGCCTGACATCTACACGTCTTAAATACCTCCAGGGATGGTGGCTCCACAACCAGTGCCTGACCACCCTATCAGTAAAGTAATTCTTCCTTATACCTAACCTAAACCTCCCCTGCTGCAACTTCAGACCTTTTCCTCTGGTCCTGTCATCATTCCCTTGGGAGAAGAGGCCAGCACCCACCTCTCTATAACCTCCTTTCAGGTAGTTGTAGACAGCAATGAGCTTTCCCCTCAGCCTCCTCTTTTCTGGACTAAACATGCCCAGTTCCATCAGCCTTTCCTCCTAGGACTTGTTCTCTAGACCCCTCACCAGCTTGGTGGCTCTCCTCTGGACACGCTCCAGCACTTCAATGGTCAGAATATTGTAGTGAGGGGACACTCAGCATGCTGGACAAAAGGGGTCCTGCGAGGTCTGGCAGGCTGAAAGACTAACAGCCCAAGGCTGTGGTAGACACCATAGAGCACACCAGACTCTCAACACAAGCACAGCCTAAGATAATGATCCCTCTGTCCTCACTCCATACACAGGGTGCCCAAGCAATTGTCCCTGCAGCTTATTCCAAAAGCTAGATCTAATTATTATGGTTCATATCTGCTGAAGCATGAAGAGAATTAAGTCAAAACTTAAAGTAAGAAACAAAGGAAGAATCAAAGAGTTAAGCTGCAGTTGGAGCTGCTTCTGTACTTAGGGAATTTTTCACAGTCCACTGTAAGTTATAACTTAAAGATATAAAGGGAGAAAGGGAATTAAACTGCTCTCCTTTCATGTCTTCTTGAACTAGACCCCAAAAGACCTGATATCAGATGAGGTCCATAAAAGCCAAATCTAGACTAAAAATGTGTGCTGGCATTGCTCACATTTGGGAGGTCTGATCCCTGAGTGACAGACCTACGCTAACAGAGAAACCTTGGTAAGAAGCAGTTACAGATAGGAAAGCCACAGTTCAGCATGTCACAGGTTGCACTGTATGAAGTGCATCTGGCTGGAAGTTTATTACCAGACAGAGCAGTTTGCATTAGTACATCCCAGAGTCAGTGAAGCCTCACTAGACGCTGTCCTTTTGTTTAGATTTTGCCAGATTTGTACCTTTTATTTTCCTTTCAGAATCTTGTTTAGGTGTTTTGAAAGTTTCATTTTCCTTCTGCCTAAAACACTCAGAAGAGCACAGCTGTGTCGTGGCACATGGCCCTGTTAAGGCTGTTGATGTGCAGCAACACATAAAACAACTTAATTTTGAATGGTCTACTGAGTTGATGGCCCAGACTGGAGGCAGGAACGCTTAAGCACAGTCTCCAGAGAGCCTTGAGACTTCTTTATAGGGGGAAGTGTGCCTGCTGAGTAAAACAGTATGTAAGCATGAAATGAGAACTTATGTGACTGTGGAGAAACAGAATTGCACAAAGGGAAGCAGCACAGTTGAAAAGTCCTCTTTAATCCTAGTACTCCCTAATTTTTCAATGTAATATGTAATTATTTTGCATGCAGTATACTATTTATGATGTGAATGCCTCAGCTGTGCTGGTTTTGGCTCCTTTACCACTTGGCACAGGTTAAAACCTAAAGCTAGAAAATCTGGAAGAACCTTTGCTGCAAAGCTCAGGATGCAGACCAGGGAAAGTAAGTATTCTTCCCTGGTATTTGAATATGTTTCTTCAAAGGATGACTCTAAAGGACATAGAACTGTTGGAACAAGTCCAGCGGAGGGCCATAAAGATAATCAGAGGAATGGAGCACCTCTGCTGTGAAGACAGAGTTGTTCAGCCTGGAGAAGAGAAGGCTCCAGGGAGACCTTATAGAAACCTTCCAATATCTGAAGGGAACCTACAGGAGTGTCACCATCTATTCACTCCTGCAGTGAACTGGTTGAAAAATTAAACCAGACGAAACCAGATCAGGCTTTGCTTCCAGGGCTAGTTTTCATTTGGTTTTATTCCCTGAGTTGTTTGGTTTTGTTGCCTGAAGCGGGTCATAGGACCAGAAAGGTGGGAGTGTGCAGCATGCAGCAGGAAGAGAGAGATGGTGCCACATCTGAATGGCTTAAAACTGTTGTGGGACTGCACAGTTCGGTACAATTGCTCTCACCCTTAGGAGAAAACAAATCTCAGTGCTGTTTCTTTCATTCTCTGGTAAAATACTTATATTTTCCAAGAAATTAAGAGATTCTTATACCCAGTAATCAGTTCCACCTTGTAATTGTGGGGCTGAGGAGTGTGGAAACTCATCAGGCTGCTTTTGCAGCTTTTGCATTTGCTCCATCCCATTATTTTACCAGTGTCATCTCACTCTGTTTGCTTGTCATATCTTGCAACAAAGAAAAGTTATGCTGCTGTTAGGTTCTTAGTAGCAGAATTTCAAAATGGTTTTGTGTCTACAGACTGCACATCTGTTGGCTGACAGGTATTATTCAGATTCCTTTTTGCTTTAGGAGAGATGTATGGCAATATTTAAAAGGATACCAAATAACCGTCCTGCACTAAAGCTTTTGATGAGCGTGAAAATCATTAGGCCAGACAGGCAGGTGGCTGTTCAGGGCCTGACGGAGTGGGAGTGTGAAAAGGAATTGGTGCATAGGCTCTTAGATCCAGAGGGAGAGTTTATCTTCTCTCTTTTTCTTTCCCCTTGTTTTTCTGAGCCTCAGAGGAAAAAACGCTAACAGCACGAAAGTTAGCAATATTGGAAATGTTGTAGAGAAAGCAATGCTGAAGGGTACAAATGCAGCTGACATGAATGCATTGAAAACTCCTGTCATAGATCCCTGAGTTCTTTGGGGCGATGAAACCTTTACGTGCTTTCTATGCGAGTGCTCTGACCTGATAAGACTTCTAAATTGCAACACAAAGCCAATGGACTGCAAAGATAAGCACAGCAAAAGCAGCGTGCTGACTAGGAGGTAAAGGCACTGACACTGACACAGGTTTTTCTTTTGAAATCAAGCTCCTGGCTGTTATTTTAACTAACTCATTCTAGTGAGGAATAGCTGTAAATAATTTTCAGTCCATTAACATGAAATATTTTTCATCAGCAGATGTCAATATACTTTGTAACGAAGTCAGTATGATTGGCATCATTATGCATGTGGGGAAACTGAGGCATAGAAAAATAACAGAGTTTAATTCAAGGCCATTCATCCCTCTGACAGTACCACAGCAAATAAAAACCAGGAATCCAACATTTTCTGCAACATTGTCTTATTTGAAGTACATGTGTATATTTGTATAGATAGATGCACACACATATATACACAACCTTATATACTAGCAGATATTCTAGATATATTTGGAAGTAAAATTCCATACTATTCCATACAAGTAATCACCTTGTCAGGAAGGTACTGAGCACAACTTATCAAAGCGGGTTCAGAATAATCGTATCTCTAATCACTTTCACCTTTGTAATCCATTAAAAGACACATCTCTGTTGTGCCTTCCATCTAATTTTTTTTCAAGAGACCCTACTGATCTGACATTTATTGATCTGAGCTTGTCTTCCCAATTGCTAATTTGTTTATATGCTCCTAAATGGCTCTAACCGGGTTTCTGCCAGGATTCTGATAGAATATGAAACAAGCTTTTTTTGATAAAGGAACATGCAACTTGTATAGTTTTTGTATTAATATTTAATTACGGCTAGTCATGTTTTTACCAAATACTTTAATATAGTAATGGATAACACCAGCCCATGGGTACAATGGCTACCTTTATAAACACCGTAATTTATCCTTTCAGTGAACCCTTTTAAGTAAGCTGAAGTTAGCCTGCCTAAAATTGTCCCAAGGGAACAATGTGATCTATTTTTTTGTTCATTGAAAGGTACATTTCCATTATCACAGACTCTGCAAATTAAAGACATGTTTGCTATTATAAAGAAATAATAACTTAGTAAGTGTTGAATGCAAGGCACTGAGTTCCTTTTTTTCCTTCAGGATGATCCCATCTGTTCCAGTTGTACAGGAATACATCCAAGTACAAAATGGTGTGTGGGGAGGTAGCTAGACACAAAGTGTTCTGTGCCAGTACTGTAAACTCCCATATTAATTTGTTGAATAACAAATCATATTTGTTTTATTTTTCCTGTTATACTTGGTCAGGTTCTTAATTTGTTGTATTGCTGTTCTGATCCTCTGTTATTTCAAGAAGCAGAACTGATTAGAAATTTGTTAGTGGTACTTCCACTTGGGATCACATTTTTAGGCACTTTCTTTCTGTAGTTGTTTATGATTTCATTAGAAATGCCAGTATAATGGTTCCATACTACTGCAGGTGTCACAGTGTAACTTCTCAGGAACTTCTGTCTTCCTGTGGAGATCACTGTTAATCTTCAAGAGTCTTTTCTAGGTGACATATTACAAAAAAGATGCACTGAAATGAAAAGCTTGGAGAATAAATTTGATCCTAACATCTGCCAGGGATACTGCAAAGTGAGATCATCAGAAACTCTAATTTTTAAAACCACCATTGGGCTACCAGAGGCAGTTTGAAGACTTCCAGCCAAGTAAAGTCTGCAGGCTCCTGGTGGTGGAGGTGTTAGAGGTGTCACTCTTCCTTTTGCAACAGATTACTAAGTAAATCTGGGTAGGATATGGATGCAGGCCTGGCAGTAAGAGGCTGAGCCCTTTTGAAGCCATTTGGTTTGCTGTCCTTGGCAGCCTGTTTTCCTTAGGGATCCGCTAAATCACAACTCAGTTTGTTGCAGCTTGCTTGTATGTACTCTCAAGACAAAACTCACTTCTTTGTCTCCATTCTGAAGCAGTAACTTTTGCACACTTACTTGTCTGGTTGGATGCAATCAATTTCAGTGGCCTTATTAGCATCTAGTGGTCAACATGAAAGAGTTTGCATCTGCCCTGTTTTTAACTAAGAAAACCCAGGACAAAAAGATCTAGCTCCAGAGAGAGAGATGAGTGTATTACTAGCAACTTAAATGGACCGTAATTTCCTCTCTTATCCATGTCATCCATCTGATTTACTGCCTATCCATTTTATCTCTTTGTAACACACTGTAATGTTTCTTCCTGGCGTATGTTTTGGGTGCTTCAAAAGCAGAGGGGAAAGATGGCAAACTTGTTAACCATGTAAGTGAAATTCTTTTCTTACGAGGAGAGCAGCAAGGTAGTCAAGAGAGCACTCAAGCAGCTAAAATACCAAGGAGCAGGAATGTTCTCCTCTTTAATGCATAGAGCAAGAGCTGCACTTCTGAGAACTGCAAAAGAACAAAGTCTTTGTACAGTAGGAAAAATTCGCAGGTTCCTATATCCTACAGCATTGACTTTGTGAAATTAAATCATACAGTATAAGTTGATACATAAGAGATATTTATGGCAGTTATGAAATTATACTTAGGAAATCATTTAAATATTTTCTGTTCCACTCTAATGTTCTAGCTAGTGCTTATGAACTAGAAAAGTATTCTGTAACTCTCTAGGCATGAACAGAAATGTGAAGATGGGGATACATCCATGAAGCTTCTCATTAAAGGCTGAGAGACCAGGACGTATTTAGTCTGAAGAAGACTCAGAGAGGATCTCATCAATTCTTATAAATATCTAAAGCATGGATGTCAAGAGGATGGGGACAGACTCTTTTCAGTGGTGCCCAGATATAGGACAAAAGGCAACAGGTACAAACTGGAACACAGGAAATTCCATTGGAGCATAAGGAAAAACTTCTTTACTTTGAGGGTGACAGAGCACTCAAACAGACCACCCAGAGAGGTTGTGGAGTCTTCTTCTCTGGAGATAGTCAAAACCCACTCGGACATCATCCTGTCCAGCCTGCTGTAGGTGAACCTGCTTTATCAAGGGGGTTGGACTAGGTGATATCCAGAGGTTCCTTCCAACCCCTACAATTCTGTGATTTGCTGGTAACTCAGAATGCACCCAGGAATTGTAATGATACCAAGGACATCTCAGGCTCAGAAAAACAGAGCATAAGGGTATCACCTCCTATGTATACAGTAAAATAAGTTTATCGTGTCTTTGTATGTGACAAACTGATGCTTTACCAGGTTTTGCTATGTTCAAAATTTATCTAGATAATGCTCCATTTGTTCTTATGGATAATCTCGGTCTTTACTGAGGCTCCTGGTTGTCCAGCTGACTGCACATGTTCTTTAGCTTTTGCCAATAATGGTTCATCTATAAAACATGGACTACCAGCAAATGGATAAAAACAACCAGAGCCAAGAGTCTTGACCATAGAAGACTTCTCCTCATTACAACAAACTGGTTGAAGCACCCTGACAAGTCTCAGTGGTGCAGGCAGACCTTGACTTTCTTCTATCAACCTTTGTTGATCCACTCAAAACAGGAACTGTGGAGTAGTAGGTACCTTGCACTTTTCATTTAGAGTTGTTTTTCTTTCATGTTTTTTCTCTAGGTTTTCTCTTAAGACAAAGTTAAAAGGCACATTTCAATCAACTGAGCTGATGTTGTCAAGCTCATGTCCTGAATTCCCATGGGCGGAAAAGAAACAACAAAACTTTCTACCGAAAAGTGAAAAACAAAATTCTCTGCTCCAATTATGATAATCAGGGATCTGTCTGGAGGATGGGAGTAAAGGACTGAGGAGAATTAATGGAGGAGAAAAAAACAATTTAATTATTTATATTTGAGTCAATGCATCTGACATCTTGCACTCCAGGGGTTCACTGTCGATAAAAATATACCACCAAATACTAAAAGAAACTCTACAGCAGTATTTTCTCTTTTAGAGGAGGCATAAAATATATTAAAATATACATCAGAATTATACAGTCATAGAAAACAGGGCTGGAAGGGACCTCAGTTAAAGCATCAGAATCATGTTGACATCTCATGTTGGCATCTGGCAGACATCTGGCAAACCTCTAGCAGTGAACATCTCACAGCTTCTTCTTTGGACAGTGAATAGTTCTTTAGCTTCTGCCAATAATGGTTCATCTATAAAACATGGACTACCAGCAAATGGATAAAAACAACCAGAGCCAAGAGTCTTGACCATAGAAGACTTCTCCTCATTACAACAAACTGGTTGAAGCACCCTGACAAGTCTCACTGGTACAGTCAGACCTTGACTTTATTCACTGTCCTTAGTTTCAGTCCCTTGTGAAAAAGCACACTTTTACCTGAAGCCCCATCCTGATCTACCAAAAGCAGCCTTTTACAGTGCAACTGGAAGCTACTGTAGACCACTGGAATTAGTCCTGTCAGTCTCTTTCTTTCCTTTATATGTAATGTTAGTCTAGTCATAAATGGCTGCTGACAGCTGTTGCTAAAAAATAAGATATTTTCTCAGATTCTTGTCTCTATTAGATCTAGATTCTGCCCATTCACAAGCATGGATGCAAAAAGGAGGAAGAGAAAATGAAGCTGAGAGAGGAGCAAATGCAACATCTGCAAAATATTGTTGTGGCCTTGTATTGCATAAATTCTGCCATTTTTCCTCTGAGTTGCATGGCAGGACTGAGAAATGTTGGCAAGTGACATGAGGGTAAATATAGTTGATCAAGTGTGATAGGCTGTGAAGCTTTCATGTACTATTAATCAGAAATTTGGTTAAATGCCTGCTTTCCTCTTTTCCTCAGTGCACCATTTACCACCATGTGCCTTTACCATCAGGAATAAGGGCCAGGAGTAGGACTCTCCTAGGTCTACACAGCTTCAGTTGTGCTCTGAGCAGGTTGTTTTTGAACACAAACAGAAATACCTGGATTTGTGGGGTTTAAGGTGTTGTTTTTGCTTTGTTGTTTTTCTGTTTGGTTGGTTGTTTTCATTTTTTAATTCTGTCTTTCATTACCTATGAAATACCTTGTCAAGCAGCAGCACATACTTTGGATTTGATGTTTTTAAATGTCTTTTCCAACCTAAATGATTCTACACTTCATATGACATTGTTTCCTCCATTTCATCTGGTACCTGGAGCTTTGTAACTGCACACTGCACAAATACAGATACTCTCCTTTTGATGCTTAGCTTCATGTCATTCTGAAAAAAATCTTTATTAAAACTGAATGTCTAGCAGCCTCTCTTATTTGAGTGTGATTTTCCCAAACAATAGAATTACTTCCATAATTGTCTTCCTGGCTCTTGAAAATGTATCTGCTGTGTATTTTTAGTACAAATTTACTTTCACCCAAAACCCAGTTTAAAATATTTTGCTGCTGAATTAGGATAATGATATGGTAGATGTTTAGCAGAAAATGAACCTATTTCTAATTTAAATGTTGTAGGCTTTTCAGAGAGCTGTTCTCTTTACATAATGTTTGGAAAACCTACGATTTTATGCAACCAAAAATTCAGCCACAACTGGTACAATAAAATTAAGAATTCCATTTCTGCTTAGTGTGAAGCAGGAAACAAGCGACTCCAACCAGTTTGTTTGCTTGACTGAGTAGACAGCTTTAAAAATGACATTGGCATCTATGAGCACAGAATCACATCCAGATCCAGTGCCCTTCCAAACGCAATCTCTTCCCAGCAAACATGCCCCGTGATGAAGACTCATCTCATATCAAAATCACCAGGCAAGTCACAGTACATCCTTAGCATCGCGATAAGGGCTCTGTTTTGTTCTCTTTGTTTACACAAAATTTCCATGAGAGCAGAAGTGGCTTGGTCGTGAGTGCATTCTGCTTTGCGCAGTAGGTAGGTTTGCTGAAGGAGGGGAAGGGATTAAGCCCGCTGAGAGCGCTGCTCTCTGTATGGGATGAAAGCAACAGTTTTGGCTGTGCCCTTGTGCACCAGCCTCTCCACTTCTGCCCCAACCCCTTACAGGCCAGCTCAGTCTGTTTTATTACCCAGCGATGCTCATTGCCCAGGACGGTGATGCTAGCGCTTAAAAAGAAGGCAATAAGAGGTAAAATCAGCGGGCCGAGGGATGGAGAATGTTCCCCCTCCCGTTAAAGAGCATCCACAGCTCTCACCTCATCCTCAGTCGGCAGAAAAAATATCTCCCCTCCTGTTTCAATCTACTTGTAAACACACTGCATCGGTCAGGGGGAGTTTGCCCTCTTCAAGGGACGGTGAACAGGCAGAGAAATGTTCATTCACGAATCAGTCTTACTTTGTCAGAGGGTGCAGGATGGAATCTGAGGGAAGCTGGAGAGGCAGGAGGATGATTTTAGACAGCAGGCTTGCTGGGGTAATATATTTATCTATTTATCTTTTTAGACTTTGTTTATAAAGAAACATGCTGGCTATATCTGTAAATATTTTAAATACTTCAGTTGGTGGTAGGCGTGGGAAGGGGATCCAAACAGGGATTCTGAGCGTTTTCCTTGCTGTTCCTTCTGACATGTCAGTTCAGAGCAGTTGGTAACATAGCGACAGGCTGCAGCACTTCATTATCATCACAATCTGCTACCTTTTTAATATAGTATCTGACATTTCAGTCAGGCAGAGAGCTTCGTCTTTCAGCTGGCAGGAACTTTGTGCCTTGCACTGGAGAACATCACCTTGATGGGTATATGGACCAGGCGGGGCACACGCTGTCTGTGTTTATCTAGATATACCAAAGCATGGCATTCAGATGAAAGGCAAAAATATATAAATACAAATGGGAAACTGAAAACAAGAACCAAGCTATTCTTTGTGGGCTGGCAAAAACATTTCAGTTATGCAATTCCCAGCAAGGGATCACATGATCACATTATTTAAGAGGAGAAAATCTGGAACTCACCTGAACTTTGGCAGCAGAGCTGAGGTACCCACTCGGGCAGGAGCTGGTATTGCTTGTGCCATGAGGACACCAAAAGACGTAGAGTCATGTGGCTACAGGGACACAGTGCTGCAACTGTGCTAACAAAGCAGGAGGCACAGGCAAGAGTGCATTTTGGGGACTGCAGTGCAGGGAAAAACAGCTTGGGAAATTCTGATTTAAAGGAAGTATTTCTACACCTAAGTCTTTTCCTTAGGTGTATTAGAGATGCATGATTTCAGGCCTGTCTTCTTTGCATGGCTTTGTATGGCTCATCTTTTCCATTCAACTTTGTTCTACCTACTTGCTCTTATTGGGAAGCAGCAATCAGAAAACTTAACTAAATGCCAGAAACAGAAAAGTGAAATAATACCTATTGTATATTTGAATCTCTGCATCTCAAGATCTCTAAGTATTATCAAAACTTTAATATAATCAGACCTGGAATGTATATGTTACTAATTTTCCAGACAGGGAAACTGAGGCACAAAAACTTACTGGCAATGTGCAGCCTTTCTTGTGTCTACTAGGTGTCTGTGTGTCTCCCAGAAATCCATGAAGTTTGTGTATTACATTGACAGGATGCCATTCCACATGCACAAAAGTGATAGAATTGGCTACAAATAAGTAACCTCATTTGCAGATCAAAAAGATCTGACTCTGTTGGCTTTTGCTTTCCCACTTTAACACTGCTGACAAGCCTGATGTTTCCTCTTACAGTCAGCTGAGATTTCAGTCTGAGGTGCCAGCATATCTGAGAAGTCTAGCCTTGCCTGTGTTAGATGCTGATCAGCAGAAGGGCTGCCATGTTTACCCCAGAAGTAGTTACGCAGGAGTAATGTGTGAAATCCTCATCGTTTGTGATGCCCTCTGTGTTATCCAGCTTGAAAGGCTTTTGTTAATATTTCAGCAAAAATGACATCTTAAAGGAAACAAATCTTTGATCAAAGCCTAAAATCACCTTATTTGATCTAAGAAGACTTAACAGATAGAATTAAAGAGGATGATTTCCAGTACTGTCTGATTTATCTTGGCTGGGATATTGTTCCTCAATAATTCATGTACTACAGCATCCATAATCTTTCTTTTCTTAAGGCCAGACTACTTGCTTTAATGCTAGGTTTAAAATGCCGCATAGGGTAACTCTAGGGGTTCTGGGAACTCAATTGTTCACAACATTTTTCTCCTTTATAATTCACTTAAAGCACAGGCTAATTGTGAGAATAGAAGCCTGTATCCTTTAAGTTATACTGACACATGATGTTCATATAAAAAGAGAAAGGTAAAATCTTTTATCTTATTGAGGAGAAGCAAGCACATATAACCTAATCTTCAGCTGAACTGTGTGCAGCATTCCACAACAGTGATTCAGAGGAAACTTTCCAAAAGTGCCCCAGTAATTTAGGAACATTCACCTTATTTTTGAAAACCTCTAGGACCTGTGAGAGCATAATTTTCATTGCAAGCCAATGAGACTTGGACTCCTAAGTCATTAAGGCTTTTTGAAAAACAATTATTAAATTCACAGGAGCCTTTTTTACCTCTAAAACTCTCAGAAGAAATTAATGTCATTTTAAATGTATTAAGCTGCATTAATACCAATACAAGTTTCCCTCAATCAGTCTTTTGAACTACTGAGTGCCTATGTGTGGGAAATATGTAAGTTTCTACAGTATACTATGTTAATTTATTGGAGCTTTGATTACCTTTAAAAATAAGATGATGACATTGTTATTTGCTATGAAAAAAAGATCTGTCCCATACAGCAAAACTAACCTCTCCGTGCATATCTTCACTACTGTGGATAGACTATCTTCAAATAAGCCAATACATGTGAGGAGCTTGTGAACTGTGTGCCATGCTGCAATGCTGTGAAGCTCAGTCTGACAGGAATCGCAGTGGGGTTTAGTCAAATCTTTGTGCAATACAGAGTTGAGTTATTCTATAGGTTTGCCAGCACCATTGAGAACTCACATAAATGCTTTAAAACAGCCCAGGAGGGTGAGGCAGGGAGCTAATCCTCTCTCCTTGAAGTCTCATTTTTGGAGCAGAAGACAATGAAAAGTTGGGTTATGGCGGTAGGATACTTGGCCAAAGGATCAATCATCTTTCCAAAGCCTAAACTAAGGGCTTCACAAGGAGATACTATATTCCCAAACAATTTTTTTTTAGTAACCCAACAAGAAGTCTGATTAACACTTTAAAGATTCACTGGTTTTGAAACACAATTTAAGCAATAGATTTGGTAATGGGAATTGACCTTATACACTGCCCTTAGGAAATATCCATCACCGCAGGTATGTAGATGTTTCTGTTGCCAACGTCCTGTCTGATCACTGGAGTCACATTAAATCCTGTGACATAGGCCAAGGCCAAGCAGTACTCTGAAAGTTAAGTCTTGCTTTTAACATAGCACAATAGTTTTACTGGCTCGGGAAACTAAGAATGGCATGCCTAAGAAGGCACATACCTGGGAATCATCCTTGTACTGTTTCCAGCTGTTTAGAACATAGCAATTGGAAGCTACCAGTGCTGGTGGTCTGATAAAGCTAGCAATCAGCTAGAAAACATGCAGGAGATACCAGCCAGCAGGTAAATGAAGAGCTATTGAATTTATAGCTCACGGTTGCTGGACCTGCAAGATAGCTTGAGTCTGCTGTGCAAAAGCAGGCTTATGACATTTGCTACCTTGCATAACAGAAGCTGGTTGGGAAATATTATCAAAGGATATGAAACACTCAGTGCTTAAAAAGCTGAGTAGCTTCACTGCTAAGGCTGTTTTCCATAATTTTGCTTTTTCAGTATGAGGTGAAAGGGATTTTTCACCATCATAGCACTAGACTGTGCAATACTTGATGAGACCACACTAGACTTTCCATCTCATTTTGTAATCTGGCTATTTCCCTGACAATAAGTGCTTGCTGAGGCAATCTAGATCTAAAAATAGTGCTGATCCTAATGGAGGAAAAAAATGGAATCTGAATGAAGAATTTATTTTAATACACTATATTGATGTCTCAACTAAAAAGAGATTTCTGACAGTACTTCTGCAGTTCTGTGAAATAGTACTTCCATTTTATTAACAATGACTAAAAAAAAGAAACAATTGCCTGCTTTTTTTTTTTTTTTTCCTAAGGCAGCAGTTTCTCCTTCTGAAGTCCTTATAATGAATTGCCATTCTCTCTTCCTTTCCCAAACTAATTTGTTCATAATTGCTATCATTGAAAAAGAATGTGTTTGAAGATTTCAATTTTCAACTTCCAGGCCGGGTCTTTAAAGTAGGGAGGCAAAATGAAGAAGCACAAGCTCAGAAGTCCTCCCATTTAGTTGAGGTGTTTTGGGTTTTTTTTGGGTTGGTTTTTCGTTTGTTTGTTTGTTTTTTTTAAACAAAAATAAGAGCTAAAATAACATAGTAGGCCAATGCTCCACGGAGATCTAAAACTTACAAAAAAGAATCAGAAGTTTCCCATCAGGAAACTGCCTAATTGTGAAACATTATGCAGCTTCATAAAAGAAAAAAAAAGAATGTTTGCCTAACTCCAAGTACTGATAATTTGTATTCTATAGGGGAAAAGAAAAGACCTGTGCATCTCATAACTCATTATCTTAGAAAATACAGCCTGTCAGTTAAACGAAAGGAAACTGCTGTAGGTCATTTTGGGTACATTGCTAAGTCTATCATTGATTCACAGCAAAGCACTAAGCAAGAAACTTAATGTCTTTGCAGTCCATTTTATATAACTATTTAAAAGATATAATGAATTCTATCTTGCAAAGGGGTTTTTAAGCCCCATTGTTTATAAGATACCAGGACAGGCCCAATCACTAGGGGGATTTCAAAGTATAATTAGTATCTTAGGAGTACTAGATGGTATAATGCTTAGGTGGTACGTAAGCATTTAACTCTGTAGGCTATTTCAAAGTGCCTAAATCCCCAAATTTCAGTCTATCAAACACTGCTGAGTAGTCCCAGTCTACAGTAGCACATCAAACAAATAAAGAAAGATAAAGAGATGAAGGTAAGGATGAAGATAAAATGATAAAGAGATGAAGACGAAGTAAGATAAAGATAAAACCTGCAAACTCCCTGGTTTGCTTCTTCAAGCTATGTAGTGAGCAGTAAGCAAATGCCATATCACCCAAATTGGAGATGATGAATCTGTTTTTCGTCTTGACTGTATTGCTGAGATATGCCTTAATTTGTTCCAGAATGTTGCTTTCATGAGTCTTGCATGTAAAGCAGGCATTTTGACAGTGTATCTGAATTAACTTACTGTGAAAATAGATGATATTTTTAAAAATTTCTATTATTGATAACTGAAATTGTATTATACTGGAATCTATTCATTGCTGCTGCTAGTTATTGACCCAAGGATAAACTAAATGGATAAACTAAAAGCTCTCCTTTCTGGGTAAACTGGAGGAGCAATTAAACTTGTGGGTAGCCAGAGATAGATGGAGTCTTACTCTATTGGGAGGTGCTAAGCAGTTCTACCATATGACTCAAGAGAGCACATGCCAGAGCAGCTGTCACTAGTGGGTCCAGGGAGCCCAGATTCATCTAGCCCCATCTAAATTTGCATTTGGTCGTTCAGCTGGTGTGGTGGAGGCCACTGCCAGAAGCACTGAGAAGCATAAGGCTGAGCAGAAGGTGAACAACATAGATGAGTGAGTTCTTGGGGGGCTGGCTGCCAGTATGGGCACTGGGGTACAAACAGATTATGGAAGGTTGTATGCATGTTTGTGCATGGCAAAAATAAGAGCAGCAAGTGTTAGTAACACTTTGAGAAAAAGCCAAGAGCCCTTATTTCATTTCACAAAAATTGAGTTTTCTTTTTATAAAAAGACATTTTTCTCTGCTTCTTTTCTGAGAAAATTGACTTAGGGCACGTTATAGGAGGTAATTAATGAACTCAGTTTTGAGGAATTTCTCCTTCTGTCAGTATTTGCACTTCAAAGTTTTAAAACTCTGCAGCTGCATCTTGATACAATAATTTCTTACACTTCCTGGGAAAATTTATTTTTAAAAAGTTTGATTGGATAATGTTTATGCTAATAATTATTTGAGTAATAGAGAAGCTAAACATTTATACTTTCTTTTCCCTTTGCAGTTTAGGAACTTAGTGACAAATTAAATCTTCTAGATAAAATGAAGCATGTTCCAATATATCCAAGGAACTCTGAAGAATAAATCAGGATTGTCTTGAAAATCTTTGCTTTTCAAAAATACAACATTTGTACTCACTTCAAATTCAGATTGTCTATATTATTCAGGCTGTCTTTTAAGATGTTCCCATTACAAAGCCTCTAAGACTGATTTTCAAATGAAATTACAATACAGAGCAAGCATGATATTTGAATCACCACTGAGACTTGTACAGCTGTTTCCTCTTACAGCTCTCACTGAGAGGGCTAAGGGCAGAGGATTTGTGCAGGTTGTCACTAAGAGAAAACCAGTTATATACTGGAAACCTGTAATACAAAAGGAAAAAAAAATAAGAAAATATGCCATGACTCCATGACTTTTTAAAGGATGCTGCCTCACATGCGTGAACTCTTGTGTAATCTCCAAAATACAAGAAGATAAATGAAACCAAAATGGCAGTCTTTGGTACTGCTTAGCTTAGGCTTCCTTGTATTCCTGTAGCCTCCTTTCCCCCTTCTTATGTCTTGGAATGTCATAGTTGGTATTTTATGCTAAAGTTTATGTTCTGCAAAATAAACCTGTTTCAATCTATGTTTGATTCTGTTCTATTAGAACAGTAATTTATGTCCCCATGTTATTTAACAGTCACCTAGTCTTACAGCATCACTTTTCTTACAGCATCGCTTGTGTTTATTCTCCTAAGATATCTATTACCCTCCAGAAAGTTCTAAATCTAGTTTGTCTTCCATTTTATCAAAAATTCTACAGTCCCTGAATCACATGAATCACCTTCGGTACTTCTTATGTGTAAGATTACTGGAAGTACCTTTCTTTATTAAAGTTGCCCTTTTTTTCCCTCCTTCAAGGTCAAAAGTAAATAATCTATATATGATGCTATTGTACTGCCAGTACCAAAGTAGAAGTTTTGAATCTTCAGAACCCCTTGGATTTAGGACAGTCAACAACTCTGAGTGTGTGTGAAGATTCAAGAGCTAAGTTTACATGAATACATTAACAACAGAGACAATATCCAACAAAATAAGTAAACATAGAGAAGAGACAAATCAGAATGCTTTGAATTAGCCATAGACCTTGCAGACTCATCAGGTAAGGTACTTCTGGGTACAATCTCCTTGCTGAAATGAAATTATTTGACCCACATAGAACAAGAAAACCATTGTACTGCATCTCATACAAGGCAACTATAGGAGGGAGCTTCTTTGACCAAAAATGAAAATGAAGTAGAGGGGAACCAGATTCCAGTAGGTGTCTTTCAAAAGGTCTGAATCTGTCAGCAGGTCCAGTCACCTGCAGCTCAGTTTGCAAAAGCTTTTCAGATGTTTCATTAGGTGTGAGAGTTATCATTTGAAAATGGATTTGTCAGATACAGTGGAAAGAGTCAGAGCACAATAATGTTACCAGAAGAACAGCTGGTGATCTTTCTGAAGTCCCTATCAGCCTAAATGCACCTTCTTGATCACTCAGGTCCCACACTAGCCTATGGCAGGGAATAAGAGGTGGAGATTGTACTAGATTTTGCTGGGATAGAGTTTATTTTCTTTGTAAAAGTTCATGTGATGTTTTCTTTTGGATTTGTAGCTAAAACAGTGTTGCAAGCACACCCATGGTTTTAGGTGTTACTGAGCAGTGCTTATGCAGCATCAAGATCTTCTTTGTTTCTCATGTTGCACCACCAATGAATGGGCTGGAGGTGGGCAACAAATTTTTGGGATAGCTGACCCAAACTGACTAAAAGGCTATCCCATGTCATATGACATCACTCAGCAATAAAGATGAGAGGAAAAAAGAGGCAGCGTTCAGGTTATGGCATTTGTCTTCCCAAGTAACTCTTATGTATGATGGAGTCCTGATGGAAATGGTTAAACACCTTCCTGCTGCTGGGATATAGTGAATAAATGCCTTATTTTGCTTTGCTCGTGTGTGCCACTTTGCACTTCCTATTTTCTCTTTAAATGTACTGAGTGGAGGGCATGAGTTAGCAGATGTTTGGTGCTGAGTTGCCTACAGAGGTTAAACCACCACAGCCTTCCTTTACTACTGTGATCACTTTCTAAGCCAAAGGAGCAGTTCAATAAATGACACCCTCCCCAGGCCATTTCTCATGAGGTATCCTAGATAACAGGTAGTTCATCAGCTAGTAGAATATTTTGCCACATTAACAGGACGACCTGTGGTTTTTTTTTTTGTGATTACAGAATAGCCATCAGTCTCTGCAGCTGGCATTTCCAGTCTTCATCATAGATGGCTTGTATAATCTAAATAGGCAGCTTTATATTGAGTGTTAGTCTCAGGAGGCGATCCATCAGTCTTGGAAAGGTGGCTGTGACCTCATATGCTGTGATTTGTATTAACCTAAGAGAATGAGTACATGGAGAAGGAAATTAAGGTCTTTGTTGCACAGGCTGTTTGTATGCATCTGCTCAGCAAATCCTGTTGAAAAGGGGAATATGACCTGGGAATTTCTGAGGACACACATCTGAAGAGCTTTGTATAATTTGGAGGAAAAAATGCATGTAGTGATTTTCTGGTTTTGAAATAGGGAAAACCTCAGTGCAATGATCATCAAGTGATCTAAAATGTGAAGTGCTTTGATTTTTATCAATTTAGGCTCTTTACAAATGCAAGGGGAGTTAATTCCAAATATACCTCTCTGAAATGCCATCAGTATTGCAGATTTAAGAGCCTTAGAGTAGCAACTTACTTCTATCAATTACACAGCTGTGGTAACAGAAGACAAAGCAGAAATGATACTGTGTATAACTGCACAGTTTAAAACCTGATGGTTTTTCAGTCCCTCTTGCTGTTACTATGAATGCTGTATCAGCAGTGGATGGAAGGTCTCTGACCATAGGTCTCCCATTCCCTTGGTTGCGACAGCTGCCAGCAGTTTCCAAAAGAGCTGCAGGGTGGTTGGAGGCACTTTTAAGAAACATTTCCTTTTGTGGAGGATCAAGATGGCAAGTGTGATTGAAATGGATCTGTAGGACAGAATTTCTATAATGCCAGAGGACTCACTGGAAGTGTGGCAGACCTAGTTTCAAACCCTAAGGAGCCTGTGTATCTCTTGCAAATGCTCTAACTTGATGCATTGCAGGTCATACTGCTGTGATCACTCAAAGTTGTTTTTGTTAGGATAATCCTTTTCCACATACAGCTATGTATAAATATATTTTATAAATTAAGTAAAGTGCTTATTTTGGGGATTTTTTTTTTTTTTTAATAATATGAAGTACTATGCTGGCATTTTATTAGATATAGATTATATGCTGTTGAAAGCTGAGAAAAGAGCAATATTTCATCCAGCCCTGGAGGTAGAAGGCAGGATTTGTTTCTCACATGACTTTGGTCTCTGGTCTTGCTATTTGTGGATGAGTATGAACACAAAGGGTAAAAATATTAAAGCAAAAAGGGGATGATTCAGAAACACAAGTAAACTGAAAAGACCATGACCAAGTTGGACAGAAGCCATGTAGTATCTCCTGTGATAAATCTGATGAGTGAAGAGGAACTTTTTCACTCCCCCTATTTAGGTCTATTCCTTCTAATGCTGCTGTGCCCAGCTGAAGTTGTTTCATTGAAAGTAAATAATCTATATATGATGCTATTGTACTGCCAGTACCAAAGTAGAAGTTTTGAATCTTCAGATTACTGCTTGACTAGTTCATACTTTCCCCCAAAATATCATCTACAAACCCTACTTTTGATGAAAAAGTTAGGAAACTTAGTAAAGATGTGACTGTCAGTTTGATGGAGTTTTCTGTTCTCTGTTTAAGGATTCAGTTCTAATCCAGGAGTTTTAGAAGGTGACATTTTAGGCAAATGTCACTCAGCAGCTCATATTTCATGCAGTATTTAATATCTCTACTCAAAGGTTAAACCTACTGTTTAAAACAAACTATATTTCCCAATGTGTTGCAGTACTGGGACTGGTGTGGAGTTGTACTATTTCAGAAGTGGCAGTTGCCCCCAGGAAAGCTACTTTTCCTGTGAAGACACTCATGTCTCCCAAACCTCCCTACTTTTTCTATGAAGACATTTATTCCCAGAGACCAGTGTACTCCCTTCACCAAACCTCCAAATAATAGTTGATGGTTTAGAGGAAGAAAAAGTGTTTGCGGTCCCTCTATTATCCAAATGAGGAATGCGATAAAGAACATAAAGCAGCACATGACACAGGGCCAGGTCAGCAATGCCCTTTGTAAGAAACTTGCTAAAGGCAGAAAACCTTGTAATTAGAAATTTTTTAAAATGCATCAAAGCAGGGAGACAACTCCATCACACAGGATAGAAAATTAAGCAGGTGTAAAAGGGAGAAAATTAATTAATTAAATAAACAAAACAGTTGTTGTTATGCCCCAGTTTTCACTGTGGAGATGTTTAAAAAGGGGTCGTGCATTCAGGTACGAGTCTGAGAACCTTTTACACAATGAAAGACCTGCAGAAGAGATATTTAGAACAAACTAATTAAATTAATAACTGCTAAAATTATTTACTAAAACATATATCTAACTTTTAAAACTAGGCTTTGTAGCAGAAGACGGAGAACATTAAGTCAATTTTTATGAGATATTTCAGAAAAACACAGCTCATTAAATCTTATTTCTGCACTAGAAAAAGTGGTAGACATCATAATAAAACAGGAATAGTTTCCTATGTATAAGTACAAAACATTAGTGAAAAATCAACATGTCTGTCATGCATTACAGATCTCCTAGGTCCTTTGAAGCAGTCAAAAAGCAAGAGATACAAGGTCCCTGGTAAATACAGCATTATTGAATTTCAGTTCAATTATTGAATTTCCAAAAAGCTACCGCAAAGGTAAATAAATGGTTTACCATTGATATTTTCACTCAAGATTTTTTTCTACAGCCTGTCCTAATTCACATGTTCATAAAACAACCTGGAAGAAGGGGAAATTAATGAGGTGATAAAACTTGATGCTGACACAATATTACTCATCATAGTAAAAATTAAATCTGCCTAAAGTTTTGCTGGACAATCTATGACACTGAGTTACAGAGACATGAAATGAGAAATGGAATTCAGTGTTAACAAATGCCTGGCAATATACATGCATGGAGGAACACAAATACATATATATACCCACATTTCTAGGGAGGAATAACCCCTTGCGGCCCTATAGGGGGTTTACCTGCTGGAAAGCAGCTCTACAGAGAGGAACCTGGGAGCCCTGGTGAACAAGTTGACCATGAGCGAGCAATATGCCCTTGTGGCCAGGAAGGCCAATGGTCTTCAGTGCACTGAAAAGAGTGTGGCCAGCAGGTCGAGGGAGGTCGTCCTATCCCTCTACTCTGTCCTGTTGAGGCCACATCTGGAGAACTGTGTCCAGTTCTGGGCCCCCCAGCTCAAGAAGGACAGGGAACTGCTGGAGAGAGTCCAGCAAAGGGCTACAAAGGTAGTCAAGGGACTGGAGCACCTCTCTTGTGAGGAAAGGCTGAGAAACTTGGATCTGTTTAGCCTGAAGAGAAGACTGAGAAGGGCACCTCATCAATGCTTACAAATATATAAAGGGCAGGTGTCAAGAGGATGGAGTCAAACTCTTTTCAGTGGTGCCCAGCAACAGGACAACAGGCAATGGGTACAAACTGGAACACAGGAAATTCAGTCTTAACATGAGGAAAAACTTTGAGGTTTACTTTGAGGGTGACAGAGCACTCGAACACGAGTGGTTGTGGAGTCTTTTTCTCTGGAGATATTCAAAACCTGTGTGGACATGTTCCTGTCCAGCCTGCTGTAGGTGAACCTGTTTTGGCAGTGGAGTGGGANTCAAACACAAACACAAACTATCACAGGGCTACAATATAAAATGTTAGGATTCCATGTATTGAATACTTAATGTAGTTATTGAAGAAGGAGGCATCGAAAAGGTGCAGAGAAGGACAACACATACGATAAGATGTGAAGAGAGGCTAAATAGATTTGGAATTTTCAGCTTGGAAAGGAACAGCCGAAGGGAGATACAACAGTCAAACAGAAGAGCTAGGTGTGCTTTAATGTCTCTTCAAACTTAAACACACTGAAGTTTTTTGGAATTTATTTCTCTAAAACATGATGAAAAAAAAAGTATTAGTACATTTAAAAGTTAGACAAAGTCATCTAAATCCTGTAACAACTAATTTCCCCAAATATCCAAGGAGAACTACTTTCTTCTTGCTTTGGTGCCATGTTCCCTATACATTTTCCAGACACTTTCAGAGACAGAAAGTTTGGAGAGAAGAGCTGGGTCTGGCTGTCATTGTTGTCCCTACCCACCCCTGAATACTGAGGAAACTATAAGGTTTTGGGTTAGGGACTGTAATTCAGGTCAGCCTCTATGTGTCCCATGAGAGAAGTATAGGGTGAATCTCAGCTCTGTCCTATTAGTGCATGACAGTGCAAAGAATGTCTTAATGGAAAGCTAGTAAGATCTTGCTGGAAGTTGCAGACTTCTTGCAGATTTCTTGTTCACCACATCAGGACACTGTAGAAAACATGCCCTGAAAGAAAGCACCTCAAACCAGCCCCCAGCAAAATTCTTTCCCATATTATAACACAAAGCAGACCTTTTTTTTTCCTTTTCTTTTTTTTTTTTTTTGATATTGCATTAGAGATATTTGGTATTAATGAGGAGGTTATTAATTAAAAGTACAGGGAATTGTGGGGAAATAAAAGTTTATTTCTCAGTTAAACTACTCATTATTTATGAACACAGTTCCCTGGTTAAGAAGACAAAACACCTTTTCCAAAAAACTTCTACCAAGAAAACTTTTGTTTCACAGCCTAACACCTTCGGTGGCTTACAAGGATACTGAAGGCCTCCAATAATCCACCCCAAATCTCACTTCTCTTTGTCACCTGTGTGCCCTTGATCCTATCATGCTCCAGCTACTCATAATTAAATCTGTCAGTCAGGCAAATATCCTGACAGAACATGTGAGTGAGAAAAAAGGTAGCAGACATCGTGCTGAGGTGTTGCTAATGTGGGAACCATAGACCAGAAGTTCAAGCAGTGAATTTGTGTCAAAAAGAGGAAAAAAACCCACCAAACTACCTTCCAAATTATTAGTTTGAATTTGTGTCAATACAGCACTACCATTGTTGGCGCTAACTAAAATTGTTGCTAAGCATCTCAAGGACTGAATCAGGAATCTAATTAAGTTTAAACATATGGAAGTAGGGGTGATAAGGATGGGGCGGGCAGGAAACGCTTAAAAAAGCTTGCCTTGCTACTTCCCATGACATTTTTCTGCACAGAAAAAAAGATGACAGCCTTCATTTGTTTCGTTATGGCATCTTTTCATTAGTGCTAAATTTGCTTTTGAAAATCAGGTAGTAGCTCCAGGAGCATTGTCTTTGATTAGAGCAATTTTAAAGCTAATTTCATTCTTAAGTACCTTGCTGAATCAGTGCCCATGTTTTCAGCTCCTATTCTTGGCCTTCAAAAATATGTAGAATTGCACTGTTAGTTTGATAAATCAAACAGATCTCTTGGGGAAGTGTGTATTTCCAGACTTGAGTTTTCTTTCTTTCCCTTAAAAAAAATAATAAACCCAACCAAACCCAAAACAACAACTGTGGGTTACAAATATGTCTAGATCACTTTCCCCCCCCCCTTCTAAACAGTTGAATAGTTTTTAAGCCATAAGCATTATCTATTCTGACTTACCACGTCATCTGACTCACTGAATTTCATCCAGTCATTTCTGTTTTGAACTTAATAGCCTCTAAATGAACTAGAACTTTTCTCCTGGGTAGACATGCAATCAAGGAAAACATTGATTTTAAATTTATAGTGTATTTTTTTCAAAAATTGTTTTCTCCTTACGTCTCTATTTAAAAATCTGACAACAAAGTGTCTTAAATCAGTCTCAAGACATCACACAGTCTGCAGAATGGAATTTCTACAAAGTACTCATCTGACAATAAGGAATGATGCAGAATATTATATTAGAGAAAAAAAAAACAAAACAAAACAAAACAAAACAAAACTCCAACTTTTTATTCAGTTCTTGCTCAAAAATCCCTAGATCATTTGTAAGGGAATCAAATGTATTATCTTATTCTAAATCTACTTTAAATCTCAAAATTACATAATAGTGCCTTATTTGCAAGTCATATGAGAATGCTGCTGTGTTGATACCTTTGGCTTCATGAAACAAATAGTTTGAACTGTATTTCTTGGCATTCAAGGGACAGTTTTCTCCTGTAATTCACCAGACACCTTTGTGGAAGAATAGAAAGATCCTAACCCATGAATGGAACTAAAATGGAGTTCTCCGTTCATTTCTAAAAGACTCCTACCTCAGAAATGTTTGTGTCAAAGTTCATAAGAGCTACAGTGCTGGAGTCACACCAAAAGGGTAGTCTTTGTAGGACCAAATTGTTTTTTGTCATTGAAAAACATATTGCACCAGTCAGGGGGAATTGCCAAAGACTATGTTGCTGGGATGCTGCCTGTGAGGTTAGGTTACCCTAACTACTAGCAGACCTAATATGCTGAAATTACTTCTGGGCATCAGCCAAATATAAAGACTCTTAAATTTTTACACACCCTATACACAGACAGGTGAGACAGTGAAAACCAGGGGCTGCTGTGCTCTCTCTGTACTGGTGTGGGCTTTTGAGGGAGATGATTCTCCCATGAAATCTCTTGACTGTTTCTAGGTCTATATTTTATCCATTGCATGTTCAAAGTGATCAGAGCCCAGCATCCACCCTGTAGCATGCTTTTTGCTGGGAGCTGAATGAAACCACAGTAGTGTTAAAATCTTTTTATTATGGAGCTCACAAAGATGCATCTGCAGTTCTGGCCAGCTCTAACATGCAGAGGTTTCCTGATAGTTTCAAGGCAGAATTTGAAAGGCTTCTGGGCATGGAGGGGACGTGAAAGAGGAAACAAGGTGCTGAGGTGAGGTGTGAAGCCTGTTATCAGAGATGGGGATGTTTCAACCATGCCTGGTGTATCAGAGGTGTTAAAATCAAAGATGTAAGTGTATTGTTTACAGTGTGAAAGCCCACATATAAGAGAGCACAGCCTATTTCAAAACTGTTTAAAAGAAGCCTGTGAGGTGTCAGATTCTTCTCTGCCTGGGCTCTAGAGGAATCTTAGCAAAGGTCTCTGTTTCATGCCAGAAGTGTTAAGAAGCTCATCCTGATGGCTCAGCTTTACAGGAGAGCAATCTTTGTTAGTGTAGCTCTCAGTGTTGTACAGCTGCTTCCTGCTAGTCTGGCTAGAAATGTCAGACCTCATAAAGATCGGACAACAAAATAGCAGCAGACAAGTTTACTCTCATCTGACTTTTCAATAGAGGCATTATTGCATTTTAATATTTCCATCTGTATTGCCTGTGCTCAAAGCATATAGTATGCAATTTTGTCCCAAAAGCACATCCTCTCTGACATTTTTTCTGCTACAGTAAACTGAAGGACACACAATATGTTTTCCATTTTATACCTGAAGTAGCATTTTCTACCGTCTTCCACAACTCAGCTTAAGAACTTTCAAAGGTTCATCCAAATAAGTTGACTTCTTCAGTGTCTTCCACTTCTATCTCCCTCTGCCATCTGAGCAAAAATATAAATAAAACAAATGTTTTTTATAATAGAGTTTGAATGTTAAATAAGTTCCTGAGAATTTAGCTGCGCTGCCATCTTTTTGAAAGGCATCTGATCATTAAATAAACGTTGTCTTTATTCCTCTCATGACTCTTTTAAGTGCATTAAGATAGAAAATATACTGAAAATAATTTTATTTTCTTTTCAATTTCATTGTTTTTTCAAAGATAACCAGGAAGACTGATTAATTCACAAGTTTCCTCAGCTGGCTGGAAGAACACATCTGTAGGTGTACTCCATAGAGTACATACTTCAATGTTAGAATCTTTGTCCCTATCTGCAAACTGTCAAATTTAAAAGTTTTAGACACAGATAAGGACAATGAGGAATATGTCAGAAATATAGAAAATTGCAAATATGGTGAAAGAATAGTTGCCAAATTTCCTTTTTTTTTTTTTTCATACTGTAGAAAATAATACAAAATAAAAGACTATAGTGAAGTCTTTTAGTTGACTGGCTTGATTTTTTTTTCCCCTCTGTTGGTTTCTATTCCCATCTAACTGGTCAGAAATAAGTATAGAAAACAGAAGCTGATAGTGACTTTCCAAATTGTGGTTACATGAATGGCTATGGTGCCTCCCTTGAAATGCAAAAAACAAACTGCAAATTAAAAAGTTCTTTTCAATGTCGCTGTTTTAACTCTCCCTAGATCATTTTGTTCAGTGCTTTTTGATCGTGTACTCAAGCGCTTCACACATAGTTTAAAAGACCAGAGATGTAATTTATTAGCTAATACACACATCAAAAACCTGCATTTACCAAGATATTAGTCTAAGAATTCATATGCTCACAACCACTAATATGAATATTAATATGGTTTAAAAGGATATGGTGTAGGGGAGAACTTTGGAGAATAGGGCTGATGGTTGGACTCAACGATCCCAAGGATATCTTCCAACCAAAATGAATCTATGATTCCATGATTCTATGAATCCCTGTGAGTGCTTGCAGGCCAGGGAGTGGTCAAGGAGTGGGCAAAAGGTCAGCCTCCACTGCTCTGTGGAAGAGTCTGACCCTCAATATTGATATTTTGCTGTTTTCTGGCTACCTGGGTTTTCTTTTAGGGTTTTATGCACCAAGTCTCCATGGTGGTGTTTTTCCTCTTCAATTCCCAAGCTGCTATGAATTTGTAGCTTTAGCTTCTTTATGTTGCATGACTTTAAGCACTTCCTCTCATCTTTCTCACAATAAAAGAATTTACTCTGACATTTATCCCTGGGTTTTGCAGCTGGGCTGCACAGGAGCTAAGCCTTGGGCCACAGAGAGCTGTGCCCCTCGGCAGAGGAATACCAGAGAAGGGTTAAGGTTAATGATGTCTTTGTATTATCTATGTTTATGTACACTTAAACAGAGATGAGCACAGTGGTTAATGCCCCTCTGAGCTATTGTTTCAAGGCACCTGTAGACGCTAGTAGATATTACATTGGATTATACACGGTTCAAATTACCAACCAGCTTGAGTCCTGCTTCCTCATCTGATTCAATTTTGTCTGTACCTTTGGAGCACATGAGTTTTCCATTGAAACAGTGGGAGTAGAAGTGATAACTGTATGCACATCCTCGTTTTCCTTTTGTTGGCGCAGGGGTTTAGCTTCCTGCCCTACAGGGAATTTTGGATAACTCATTGTCAAGACACCACACAGCAGGATCGAGGCCTTGCATGAAAAACTGTTTGCCATAATGAATGCTTTAAAACAAAGCACAAACCCGGCAGACAGTGGGTGGTAGTTCAGGATGGTATCTGCTGACAGAACATTTCCACAGAAAAAGGAACTGAACCACAATTACTCTGTTCTGTGGAAATCATTAGAGATTTTTTTTTCCTTCACACCAGTTGGTTTTCTTCATCTCTTTTTAATTATATTGAAATTATTGATGCGAATTAAAAGGAAAATTAGGAAAACTAGGAGGGAAGAACACTACACAGAAGAAAACATGCCAGTGTCTTCTAAACAGATAAAGTGGTTTGAGGATGCTGAATAGAGCAAAAAGGAACCTCATGTCATAAATTATGTTGTTCAGTGATTTGGAACAGAGAGCATGCTTAATCCTGTGAGAATGCTATACCTTGCATGATGTACAAGTGCCTCACAGACAGAAATTATTATCACCATTTATAATATAAATGACCATATCTGTGTAACAGGGTTCATTGCTAGATAATACCTTATCTGGACTGAAAAATTAAATTGTACAACAATAGCAGCACAATAGTTCCCTTGACAATAGAGCTACACAGCTGTTAAACTGAAACTAGTCTGCAAGGACATTTGGAGTCCTCCAAAATGCGACACATCCTGTGCTCACAAACCCACTGATCTGTAGAATTCAGTGTTTATTATTTGTGTATATGATAAATTAATTTTTCTCATTCAAATTGTTGCAGCTTTTATTCTATGTGGTTCCACTAGAAATCCACTTTGCTTCAAAAATCCTGGGCTTTTTGAGCAATACAGCTGCCACAGGCTTCACAAACATTTTGAGAGAGATGATGAACTAATATTGGATTTACCTATTAAACACAAGAGCATGTGAGAAGCCACTGCCTTTGGCCACTTCACACTCTTCTGAGAACACCTTGAGGGAGCTTTGTGAAGCTGCGCTGACTCCCATTCTAAGCACATAAGCCATATTCTATTGGCTGAAGCTTTTCCAATTTGTGAATGTCTTTGGCCATATTAAGAGGAATTTGAGAAGAGCTTATGGAGAATTAGAAATCTTTAGTCAGAACTAGTAGCTTAGCTGCTGGTTATTATTCTGTGCTGCTGTTTATTCTAATGTCGATTTCAATTATTTTCGATTCAGAAAAATCATCTCAATAACACAGTGGGAGCAGGAAAAATACATGGAACTGTTTGGAGGCTACTGGCTCAATAAATACAATTTCTGTGCAACCCCTGGTAGAATTTTCTACAGCTATTAATCTTTCCTTTTTATTTTTCTCTCTCTTTTTTTTTTAAAGAAAAATAAAGATAAATATTCTTTTGTGCTTTATCTTACTCTATGGGATTTAAGAATTCTTGCTACTTAGTATTCTCTGAAGTTGGAAATGTACCATGGCATTGCTTTTGGCATTCTAGGTATGGCTCAATTTCATTTGGGTTATACCATTTAGGAGCTGGAAGATGAAAACACCTGAGCCTTTAAAACACCACTAAGATCAACCAGGATCACTCTTTAGTCCATAATCGTCTTCTATTTACCATACTAAGGGAGTGCCAGTATTTGCACCACTCCGAAACCAGATTTATTTGGTAAAATATCAGTGAGATATTTTAAAATAATTTTTATGTAAGTCATTAAAATAAAATTCTTCACTAAGGGCTTCTATTTAAGATAACCTCATTTTCAGACACTATACTTTATTTCAAATTCCTTCTTGTTAAATTTATGCATGGAATTAATCAGCTGTGTGACTTTAAATTCCTCCTCTATAGTCAGTACATAGAGAAAAGTACTTGCAAAGCATTGATTCCGTTCACCAAGGTACTAGAGCTCTGCGCAGCTCTGAAGGGAACTTTACGAAGCAGAACCTTTGCTTAAATATCTAAAATTACATGATGCTAAACCAAGGCTTTGTTGGTCTTTTAGACTGTCTTGTCTACATACCATACAAACAGATTTTCCAGTTTCAATATTGCTTGAAGTTGAATAAAGAGAGGTGAGCTTAGCTTCACCAAAACTTTAATGGCTAATGCAGTACAGGCATAGCAGAAGGCATTGGCAGAGTAACAATTTTTTTCTCAGGGCTGAAGGCCCACATTATGGTAGAAAACTCAAAGCCTGTTTCAACAAACACTCTATATAGAAATAGAAAGCCAGCCAGGGAATAAAAAATCAGGCAGAGGAAAGAGATTTAAATTTGCATGGGAGGAGTGAAGTATTTCATGTGAAATATCAGGATAAAAAACATGAGGTAATTATGTATATACTTGGAGTCATACTGTTATGCTGGGAAGTACTAATGTAATCACTTGTGGACCTAGTGAACAGCTAGAGAAGAACTGTTAAATATTGCAAAATTTATACAGAAATTCTAAGTTCTAAATTATTTATAAGGAAATTATGGTTAAAACATATGGTTAATAGCATTTCTATTTCCTTGTGTAGTTAGTGCTTTTTTAATGTTTTTTACTCTCAGGAGCCTACCAAGAACTACATATGAAGCACAAGGTCTCTAAATGCATCAACTGCAGTAACTTTATGCCTTTATGGCATTTTTTTCCTTTACCAATATTAGGCACATCTGTCTGATCCACCATTTTTTTCTCCTACAAATGGTCTTTAGGAATCCAAATATTTTGTCTTGTAGCTTGACAAGTGGAAAGAAGTAAAATATGCTGAAAATTATACTTAACATTTTCCTCCTAGACTTCATGTGAACCAGAGGGGCTGGGTTTTCATTTTGTGTTTAAAATCTTTATATCACAAGTACCTTTAAACTTCTCCATCTATATGCTGTCCCCTCACCTGAAAAAGAAACAGTACAATAAAAAGAAAGTTTTAACCTAGCTGAGGCTTTCAGTTTGGATCACTGTCAAAAGCCTTGAGTGGCCTTGCAAGAGGCAAGAAAAAGTGCTTTTCCAATCTGATTACTCAGTAGAAAAAGTACCTTTAATTTGAACATTATTCTTCTTCATTTATGAGATTAAATTATTTTGGTAGGGTTTTATGTTTCACAGAGGTGTCCTGGTTTGAGGTAAAACAAACCAATTTTCTGTTCAGTAGTTTTACTTTTTTAGAAGGGCAACGAAGCTGGTGAGTGGCCTGGGACATAAATGTTATGAAGAACAATTGAAGGAACTGGGAATGTTTAGTTTGAGGAAGAGGAGGCTGAGGGGAGACTTCGTCACTCTCTACAACTACTTGAAAGGACATTGTAGAGAGGTTGGTGCTGGTCTCTTCTCACAGGTAATTAGCGATAGAACAAGAGGGAATGGCTTCAAGCTGAAACAGAGTAGGTTTAGACTGGACATTAGGAAAAAATTCTCCACAGAAAGAGTGGTTTAGATATGGTGTTGGGGAATATGATGTAGGGAAAACTTTGTAGAGTGGGGTTGATGGTTGAACTCAATGATCCCAAGGGTCTCTTCCAATCTGAAAGATTCAGTGATTCTACTATTTTAGGGTCTCGGGTAGCTTTCTTAATTGTGGGATTTTTTTCTATTATCATACACATTATTTTGCTGAGATGAGAAATCTTCCATTCAGACACAGTAAGATCCACCATTTCTCACATGCTTAAAAGAGGATTGCCTAGATGTCTGTATACAAAATTAATTCCATGGTATCTTCTGAGTTTCAAACCATTAAGCATTTTGGTGAGCGCAGTTGGTCCTATTAAACATGTTTGCACACACAGGTGATAATTTCATTCTGTGAAATATCTTGTTACACGAGAGATCAATTAAGAAGGCTGTGTATGCTGGAAATTCAATTAGGACTAATCAGTTTTATCCTACTAATCTCAAAAAGGATTTAGTTGTACTGCCAGTGGTAGGTCCTGAACATATCATTTAAATCTCTTACCTAATGAAGAAGAGGTTTAATCTTCCTATTTCCTTAGGTGTACCTGAAGTATTTTGTTTTGTCACTGCTCACCTGGATGTTCACAAGATATTCATTCAGTTAAGGGTTCAATTATTCCAATTTCATATAAACTCTTCTATTTTCTGGCAACTTGCTTTGCTGCAAAGGAAACAGCAACAATGCAAGGTATCTTCAGATACCTAGGACTCAAGAAAATGGCCACAAGTTGCTCCAGGGGAAATTTAGATTAGGTATCAGGAAAAACTTTTTCTCTCAGAGTGATCAGGCACTGGAATGGCCTGCCCACGGAGGTGGTGGAATCACCAACCCTGGCAGTGTTCAGGAAGCGTCTGGATGAGGTGCTACGAGACATGGTTTAGTTGCTTAGTGTGTAGTATTTGTGATAGGAGGATGGTTGGACTAGATGATCTTGTAGGTCCTTTCCAACCTTGTGTTTCTATGATTTCTATGGGTCTAAAGGTGATATTTCAGATCATCTTTCAGAACTTCCAAAACCAGGCTTTTGTTAGCTGCCCTTTCATGTCATATCTGACAGTCTTCCCCCAAATAGTTCAGACTGCTCTTTGAGAAGCAGAATCTCTCTTGTAGTTACTCTAAAGAATATTTTATGCTCAAATAGGAGCTTTAGCAATTTTTTGTTGTTTCACAAGCTGTTTCTGTGGAAATTGCTGCAGATCTAGCCACAGCTGGTTGTGCTGTGGCTAGATCTTGATCAATACTTGATAAACCGGACAGAGTAACAGCCAGATCCTCTCCTATCTGCATGCAAAGGATATTCCATCTGGTGGTGCCCCCCATGTCTTCCCTTTCTTCTGTGGGCAGGCTGGTCTCCAACTGTGGTATCGCTTGCTGATGTGAGTCCTCCCAAAATCTCCACTGGGCAGAACTTACCCTTCTTCCCAGTATTTAGTGAGTGAATAGATACCTTTCATCACTGTGGGTAAACAGTAAACTGCTGCAGAGATTACTGACCTTTATAAAGAAGATATCCCAATACAATGTCCTTTCATTTTCTTTCTAAAGGATCTCATCCTCTGTAGCTCACTGTGGTGTGATGGGGAAGGCAGACTCTTGTGTTTGTACTCCAGCAGTGAGGATCAGTGCATATATCGGTTCCCAAAAATAGTCTCTCAGATGCCATAAAAATGTGATATGGCTTTCATTGCAGTCAATGTTTATATAGCTTCCAGCTGATTAGTGGGATTCTTTAAAATGTAACAAATGAAATGGGAACACAGGAGCAAAGGTGAAGCCAAAAGAAAACAAACAAAAGAAAATACTTTTAAAACTCAGAGAAATGGCAGTACAATTTGTAATAATCACTTTCTAAGAGAAATGGCAAAGCACATGAAAAAGCTCTGCACTGTTCCTCTAAAGAAATTAAATATTTCTCTGTGAAGGAAATTGCAGGTGTTTTCTATCTAATGTCAGGGGGGTTATTGCAAATACATTGATGCTTCATTTTCATTTTGAGACCATGAAGTGTCAGGATGCTCTTTGTCTATTTCATTCATCTTTGCAAAGAAGGAAAAGAGAGAAGTGTTATGTCTGGCATTTTTTTACAGCTAAAATTATACTTCTCTGCAGTGAAAAATTCAAACTACAAATTATATTTGACCAATTTGATTCCTGTGATTTAGTGAGGCCAGTCAGTAAAAAATGAGGACCTCTCATGAACCTGGTTTGTATGTAAGAAGTCCTAGACAAAAAAATAGTCTGTCATTCTTCTTGCAAAAGGCACTCATGCAAAAAAATTAGACGCAATTATGTGCCTTCCTGATGAGAAATAAATGATGTTGCCAACTACCTACTCCCCCTGAACTACAGACTGGGTCCTGCAATGACAATGTACATCCAGACAAATGAGTTGAAAGAAAATTGACCCTTGAAATGTAATGTGTGATGATATGAGGAGATCAACTGGGACAGGAAGTTTTTCGAAAACGCTATAGCAGCACATTCATGTAGACTCTCAGCAGCCAGAAATATGTCTCTGTGTTTTAATAATATAAACTTTACTTTGTTTTGGAGGTGGTGGTGCTGGTGGCTTTTTTTATTATTATTTTTTCAACTGTTGCAACTTGCCCATAAAGATTTGCTTTGTTTCTACAAAGAGGTGAAAAATTCTGTTTGCCATCCCAAGTGCCCAGAATAAAATGTAACTTAATTTATATTACAATAATTTTTAAGTTGTATATTTTAAATCATACAGTTCATGGTTTCTAAACAATTTTCTTCCACTAAGGAAGGATTTCAAAGAAACAAAGATAGCAATGGAGAACATCTTTAACATCCTAAAATTCAAGAATTTAAGCCTGGATTC
>VZTM01031176.1:0-22838 GCA_013400555.1 Jacana jacana
TCCAACCTAAATGATTCTATGTGAATGGACGAACGGATGCAAATTATAGATATATATATATTAGCTCAAAGAACAAGAATGTTGTTTACTCTACCAAGTAGACAAGTATGTATACGACAAAAGTTAGAAAACATTTTTAATAACAGAATGCAAGAAATTAATGAGACCTTGTCTTTAGCCTGGATACAAAATTCATATTATGGTTATGTTCATCCTACAAAGCTCCTGTCCTTCCTTACAGACCCCTTTACGACAGCATTGCAACCACTTGAAATACCACTGACTATCTTTAGAAGACTGCAAGTTTTCGCAATATTCTAGGATGGAAGGAAAAGCCACTCTAAGAACAGTGTATATGAGCTATATCTAACACAATAAATGAAGTTTGTTCTTTTCTGTGCAACTACCCCCTGAAACCAGGTATACCAGTTTGGTACTGCTGGGGTCAAAAATGATAGAAAAATTCCAGCAAAAGGGAAAAATAGCTCCTTGCAGCTTCCCTCCCTCCCTGCAGCCTCTGCCTGAGAGGAGGGGAATGCAGCACACTGATTCAAGAGAGCTAATTAAAACGAATAAAAATCCAAGCAACTCCCCCCCTCCCCCCACCCCAAACCAACCCCATACCACCTGACCTTGGAAATGAGTAAGAAATCATGAATAGGCACACCTGCTTATCTTGTGATCAAACTAGAAAGCAAGATGGATAATTGCTTCTGAAGCTAATGACAGAAATGAAAGTATAGGCAGATGAACTAAAAAAGGAGTACCACCATTAGAATTAATTCATTAGGCATGTTAGAAGAGCAGACAGCAATTTTTTGCATTGGAATCTGGTTTATTTCAAATGCAATGGCTTAGTCTCTAGACGTCACTTACAATGCTGTCTAGATTAATTTGCTCTTTGCAAATGGATATTAAAAAAAAAAAAAAAAAAGTGGAGCCTTCAGAAAAAAACCTTTGAAACAGCTGATGCAAGTGATGTGGGCATCCTCCTGCCTCTCAGCAAAACAAAGGAACTCTGAAGCAGATCACAACACTCGCAGCTCTGACCTGTCAGATGCTGTTTCTGCTCACCTTGGCGTAGCTAAAGGTTCCTTCACCAGTATTAAATGTATCAGAAATGTGTTTTAAGTAACAGTTTGAAAGCCTTTAATTAAACAATTTAATAATATAAAACAAAGGAGGGGAGAGAAAAATTCACTACTTGCATTTAATTGACTGAAAAGTCTGATGTCAGATTACAAAGAACTGAATGACCCAGGTAGGAAATGTGTATATTGGATTATGCTTTCACTTTACCAAAGGAATTAGTACAATATTCACAGTGTACTTTAAGTGCTGTAATACTCAATTCTAGTCATTTTGATTCCTTCTAATTAACATATATACACAAATGAATCTAAAACTGCAAGCATAAACATTACTTGCTCACTGATCCATTATCACACTGCTAACAGATCAAGCTTAATCAAGTTCTATCAGCTTTTTTTATTATACACATTATTAGACAAGTCTCGTTTCATTTAGTCTCTAAACAGCTACGGTTTATTACATCAGAGCTAAGTAAAGTTCGCAGGATACTTGCTGTCTTGTTCTTTCACACATGTAAGCAGAGCAATTAATGAAAAATCATTAAGCACCTGGTCTAAAGCTATATCACATAAAGAACTTTTCTGGATAGAACTGATGTCTGTCAAGTTACAGACAGCAGTAGTAACATTAAAAAAAAATGCAGCTTAAACGATTTCCTCCAATGAAATTCAGCCACATAAAAATAGCTCCTAGATTCTCAGCTCCACAAGTCTGTGCTTCTCCATGGCTTCAGCAGGGTGACCTTGGCTGCAAACAGCTGAATTCCTTGCTGTTGTAACAAAAGGTGCTGAAACGCAGAAGCTGTTTCCCAGACACTGATCTACACTCGAGGCATGGGATGAAGAAGGAAGCACAATGCCTCATTTAAAACTGAACGGGAAAGACAGGCAAGAAAGAAGGCAGGGGAATTTGCTCTCATTGTATGCAGGGAACTATTCTTTGGAATAGTCACCAGGTCTGTTGAGCTTGTGAGTCAGGACCAGGGAAAAGATCAGCCACTAAGAGTGGGGTTTTGCTACAGACCATCCAACAGGGGCAAAAACGTGGATTCAGTCTTCTATAAAAAAAGTCTAACCTCTAGATTAAGCTGAGCCAAACAGGGCCCACTCTCCTAGTCCCGCTGCTCACAGACACAGAAGTGCTAAGGCAATGTGTTAATCCCTGGCAGCCTTGGCTGTGCCAGTCACGTAAGTGGAGTTCAAGATCCTGAGGTTAGTAAGGAAGGCAGATGGCAGGTTTGGGGGCTCAGGACAGCCGACTGCCTTGTTCAGGGAACTGGTATACACGGCCCTGGGGGAGGCAGCTCTGAAAGGCAAAAGGGTTTGAGAAAGCTGACATGTCTTGGAAGACAGGCTCCTCCTAACACAAGAATGGTCCTTCCCTGATACTAAGAGGCAGAGAGGGAAGAAGTAGACTACCAGTAGAATGACTGGGCTAAATGAGGAAAATGGATGTACAAGTCAGTCAGAAGGAAAGCCAGACTTGAAAGGAAGAATACCAAAAAAGTACCTGGACATTCAGGGCTGGTGTAGGGAAAACCAAAGCTCACAGGGGGCTGAAACTAGCAAGGGGCACGATAGGCAGCAAAAGCTCCTGCTACTACTTTAGCAATAAAATGATAAAGAAAATACAGGCCCATTGCTGAGTGACAAGTGATGGGTACTCAGTGCTTCTTTTGCCTGTCTTCACTGAAATGATCTTCCAGAGCTAAAGGAGCAGAGGAAATACCGATAGTGGATATCCCGGATTAAACCAAGTATCTCCTGAGAAACTGCAATCAAAGCAAGTTCATGGGGCCTGATGGGATGCATCCAAGAGCAGTGAGAAAGCTGGCTGCTGTCACCAAGAGGCACCTCTCCATAATTATCAAGAGGTTGTGCAGTTAGGAAGTTGCAGTCTAGAAAACTGGAGAACTAGGTGGGTGAGAAACTGTCTGGATTGCTGGGCTCAAAGGATACTGGTTAATGGAACAATATGAGAAGGTGACAAAAAACAAACCAGAAGGTTCCAACTTGATATGGGGAAAATACTTTTAGAAATAAGTTCCCAGAGTTTTAGAAAAATGCAGTGAAACAAACACATTATCCAATCAACATTTTACAGATTACCATTTTTGCCATACTAAGTTATGGTACACTAACTTAATGCACACAAATGTCTTCAGAAGTTAAGTCCTTTATTATCATGGTATAAGTATTAAGTTTATAAAAAATATTTTCAGTAACACAGTTGTGCTATAAGGTATTGCTTAAAATTCTTGATTATGTACCACAATATCAGTGTTACCAGGAATAGATATCCTATTCTTGATTATGTAATCAAGAAAAACTTCTGAAAATAATATTCAGAGTACAAACTACTTTTAATCAGCAGCTAAATACCAAGATACTGGCACTGATTACTTCGTTGCTCTAATGACATCTGTAATGGATTCCGAGTGCTGTGCCTGATTGCTTCCCAGCTGATCAGGATTCTGTTCATCACTTCTAGCTGCTGGAATTCTGAGATTTCTTGGAGTTCCTTTGCCAAGGCATGTGACAATGCGTGCTTTAAAAGAGTCATTGTAAACTTTACACTTAGTACTCCATGACAAAACGTAGTAAGTCAAGAGAGAAGGATCTGGGTTCCCCCCCTCTTTTTTTGACAGGCATTGATTATAAAACAGTACAATCCAAAGAACTTGACAGATGTTGACCAACGGATTGTAAAATAGCTTTCTTCCATAACCATGCTGCAATAGTAACTGCAATACACCTTCATTAATACTGATGTTTCCGGTTTTAATATAGCTGATATACTCAAGTGATTTAAGAGGTAATTTGAAACATTAAATAAGATATATGTACAAGCCAAATTCACAGTTGTTAAACTTAAATCAATGTCTTGTCTCGTGTAATTTCTGATTTTTGCCTACTGAAAAAATGAATTTTTAATCCTTCATTTTATGAACTAACATGAAAAGGGAACTGACACAACATTTATTCTTGGAGAGGCTCCTTAGTGGAAAAGCATGAAATGATTACAGGACCATTCTCTTACAGACATGCTTTACAGGGGTCTAAACGTCCTTGGCTAGAGCAGTGAAAATACTTATGTTATTCTATGGAAAGAAATATTACTACTGGTCTTCAATTCTGGAAACTACATGTTCAAATTATCTGAAAAACTATTGGCTACAAAAATCCTTCAATTGTCTGCTTGTTCTTTTTCATTAACTTACCAAAGACTTCTTGCAATTTCAAGGTTTTGTTGTAACAAATAATGAAAGTGCTGGCAAATTTCAGTAATACTCTTAGAATTGTGAAATGGAACTCCTAAAATTTTTAAAATAGTTTAATCAGTTGCTGACAGCTTTTTATCTCGTGTCTTCACTTTGAGTTATAATTGTTTAGATGGATTATGTAAAGTTATATTCAATCTCAAGCACAGAATTAGTATTGGAATTAATGGAGAGAGTTGTGCCATATGACACTGGAATATAATGGCTTCTGCTTTTATCTGTCATAGGTGGTGCAGAAATATGCTCGTGGTTTAACCACATACCCATGTAAGAGAAGAAATTTAAGAATCCATTCTTCCATGAGAAGGAAATCACCTCAATCCCTAGAGTTTAGCATGCAATGGGGCAGAAAACTTGAGAATGTGACTTCAGTACTTCCAAGTTTTCCAAAACATTTCACTGCAAGGAATGCTGAAAGTTTTTATTGCTAATACCAGAGGATTACTATTTTTGATAAAATAATATGCAGCAAGTAAGTTCTTGTAGGGCCAACATCTTGGCTTCTTAATGCCAATGTCTTGCAATGTCTTATACAGTAACAGCTATTAACAAGCCAAAACAAGGAAATTGTCAGTAAGCATCTTGGTAAGGCATTTTAAAAAAAGAATGTGAGTTGCCTTGCTTTAAAATATATTTTAAGTGTCTTTAAATTCTTTTTGTATTTTGAAGGGATTTCTATTCCAGAAGCTAAGAAAGTAACAGGAAAAAGTAGGAAAAAATCCTTTGAAAAATCAATTATTTCTAGTGTTACAAGATTACCTTTAAGGTTCTGTCCAAATCTACATAGTTCCTGTTCATTCTACAATAGATTCTTTAAATCTACATCTCTGTGTTTAACCCTCTATGCAGGATTTTTCTGACTCTGAATTTCCGCCTCCCTTGCTGTATCACACATCTCCCTGCCCTTCCGGGCAACTGGTGACAGCACTAATCCACAGGTACCTGCACAGCAGAACAATTCACTTATGAAAGAGATAAAAGTTTAGATAAAAGGAAAAATGGTTAACTGTGAATTGTACTTCTATGTACAATTTGTTAACTTGTACTTATATGTTTACCAGCTCATGGCACAGCATGCCATTGTGCAAATACAAAGACAGTAATGAAATAAATAATTGTTCCAGTTGAATATTCTAAAATTCCTCTTAGTAGTACATTTCCTTAACTGTTCCATATAGCCAGACGATAGCACAGGCTTACATAAAATTACAGAACATAATTTCAATCAACAAGAAATTATGAGATGAATTAAAATATGGTTGCTCAAGTGAGGTAATCATGGAATCATTTAGGCTGAAAAGACCCTTAAGATCACCAAGTAATGAACTGCTCTTTCTTGCAGGTTCTTGGAAATTACACTAGGCAGCTTCAAATATTTATACACTTGTGCATCACACAACCTAAGTGATCTCAGCACTACAATCTGATCAGGTTTTTTTACATGTTTGTTAGCAAAATGAATAGATTATAATGTTTTGCAAAACCTGACAGGTTTGTATTTAAAATATTAGGGAAGTCTGAGACATACACTGCTAAAAAAGAAAAATAATGACTGCAGAAATCCATTACTAAGAAAAAAGCCCAAACACAAAACTTGCCATATACAACACTTAGCTATTTATCCAACTATTCAGTGCCCAGTAGAAGCCAGAAGACTTCTGGCACTCTGCAATTGGCGCTTACCCTCTATCAACAGAAAAACCTTAGAATAATGTTTAAAGTCACCATAGATAAAAATACTCAGAACTCCAGATTGTTTTATAAGTCTTTGAGAAATACTCAGATAAAATGATACTAACTTCGTTTCCTGGATTATTTAAATTTGTAAGTGAAAGAACCTTTTCAACAGGATGTAGAACACCAATTATATGTCCTGAATTTTCTTCCTCTTACAGGGAAGATACTGAAGATAAAGTATTTGGAATGCTTACAAGAATTAGAAATCTTAACTGAAATACTTATTAAAACTCTGCTATAGGAAGGCCAGGTGATTCTTTGGAAGAGTTTATTTTATGATTCTGGGTCAAACCTGTACTTCCAAAATTAACGTAAAAACATGAACCAATAAAACAACTGCGTAATTGGGATCAAGCTACCGAGGTTTTACACCGTAGATTCAATCAAGCTTAAATCTGTTGCTTTTTACACTTTCCCACTCTATCACTAAAATCGGATTTTGGTCAAAAGAAATTCTGTAGCCTATAAATAACGTCAATCAATTTGACAACTAAGGTTTTACAATCCACTTTGTGGGACACTGAAGGAATTAGTGAAAGGTCTCTAACATGCTCAAAACATTGCTGTGCAAACCAGGGCTGGGAAGCACAACCTCAGCCGCAGGTGGAACACAAAGCAGTGTGGCATAAAGCTCACTTGGTGGACTGTTTTGTTGTCAGCTACACAGCTAAGGCTCTGCTTCTTACCAAGGCTAAAAATGTAAGACACTGTCCTTACATCCAGTTTTGAGAACCACTTGACCACTAGTAACATAACTTTTTCTTTCAATTTTAGGAAGAGTAATTTTTACCTTCATAAAATAGAAAATACTATCAGCCTGTTCCAAAGCTCTGTCAAACTTTGTAACCCACCACTCTAGATGGACTCTACATAGAAACACACTAATCTCTGGATTCTACATCAACAGGACCGAATGCTAAAACTTGGATTTGCTGACTTTTAGCATTAAAAAAATTAAATATTGAAGCATTTGAATTTATTAAGCATTGAAAAACCAGAGAATTCTAAGCTTCGCCCACTTGAGGTACTCAAAAGCCATAATTATTTTTATGTTTTACTCTTTTCTTGGGATTGTTCTTCCCCAGTGGCTAGAGCCCACATTTGTCTTCTTAAAGCAAGAGTCCCCATTTTCCCCAATGACAAGAGTCCCACCAAAAAAAGAATTATAATGTGTTTTCTTAGGGCTTGGATTATTTAAAAGAAAATTTCCTTAGGTGCACTGGAAAAAAAAGCAACTAACAAATAAAAGTAGACCCCTAAAATAAATGATACAGGAAGTCAGATGAAGAAACCAGAATAAGGCTCAAGAATCACCTACAAATCACACTTTTCCCCCAACATGAGAACAGTAGCATACCGAATTCTATGAAAGAATATTATGAAGTCAAGAAAATTAAGTTTGCCTTATTGTCAATTTGAAATATAAAGAAAATGGGAGTTACAATCCCCATTCTATACTTTTACTTGCCTTACCTGGCATTCCATGGACAAGGTCTCCGCACAACACAAAGAACTTGGGTTTAGGGTTTAGTTTGTTAATAGCCTGCACTGCTTGCTCTGCTAATTTGATTTCTTCTCCCCATTCATCATCACCATTGTTAGTGTCTCCAACTGCCCAAGCTTTAATCAGTCCAAACTGAGGATCTGCTCCTTGGATGAAACAGAAGGGCCCCTTCCACTGGTACTCATCATCTATGAATAAAAAAAGAGTAAGAAAAAAAAAATAAAGAAAAGGTAAAAGGTTAAGCACTAGAGAAACTTTTAACAAGAATGAAAGTTTCCATGCATCATTAAATTAATTGTTGTTCGCCTAAGTAAATTAGTAAATTGAGGCCACTTTAATGAAAGTACAGAATTCTGTAGGCATTCATATAGGACAAATAAAAAAGCAGAAGTACAACTATTTTCCTCTAATGGGTAACTACAATAAATGAAAGTGTATTAATCTAATTATACTACGCAGTAATAACAGACTGATTAGAGGAAAAGCACGTGAAGAATTCAGCAAACTGTGCTGGAAATCACAATACTGCAACATAGCACAAGTGTGTAACATTAGGTTTCAGTAGCTTCTTTTAAGATTCCAATTATTGCTTCTTTAATTAACATACACAACACATTTCAGATTTTATAGTTCCAGTAGACTTGTCCTTAAATAATTTAAGGAGTTAAATGCTTTTTTTTCCTTATACTTTCAGAGAGAAGCTGGATGTAGCCCATTCTTTGGAATTAGAACTGAAGCCACTCAAAAGAACCAAGGTGAGCAAACAAACCCCAGCAACATCAGAATTAGCAGCAACAATTAAAAACCTAATTTAGAACTGTCACAACAGTGCCCAAGACCAATGGGAAAAAGGTGAGAGCTCAGAAACAAACATCCATTGATATAGTCAGTGAAGAGGAAGGGTACAACACAATTTCCTTGTACACTTGTTTCTCTGGTACGACAACATTATTATAACAAGTACCACAACAAAAGCGCGGTACCCAAGACTTACAAGTATGTTAAGAAAATACTGGGAAAAATCAAGCAATAGTTGGCTATAAATTAGAAACAAGAAGGGTATCTTGTTTACAAGACTTAAATCTCAAGCTGGAATTAAAGTACAAACATGAGTTCACTCTGTTCTCTCCAGCTGTCTAAATGCACTAGTTTACAACCTGAATATTTCAGTTTTGACAGTTGTATTTGGCTTAATACATTTATTGTTACTGGACTTTTTTTTAACAGCATTTAAACTATTAAAAATTCAGATGACAGCGATCTACAGTTGAATCTTAAAAAAATCATACAGCAAATTATATCAAATTAAAATATAATCCATTCATATGCTCCCATATTATGTCAGTCTGACCTGAAATACAGTTTGAGGCAAAACTAATTTTCCAGTAACAGTACATAAGCAAGTAGCGTGTTGACCGCATGGATTTGCTTTTGGTTTTGTTTCAAGTGTTCTAGAACTGGAGCTTCTTACTTTGCAAGAAGTGAATTATGTTTCTTTCAAGAAAGGTTAGAAAGCAAAGGTCAGAATTCATCTCTTGCACCATGGAGAACGATGGGCTGGGGTCAGGGAGAAGGAATGTGGGCAACTCTCCAAATCTGCCTGTAATTGTCATCTGTTGCTATGGCATCAGATCATTTTGCCAAATGCAAGCTTGTATGTCTTAGTTTAAGTCACATTTAACTTCAAAACAAAATTATTAATAGTCTGTTAATTCATATCAGCACTGTCTAGTTCTAAATAATAATAACCTATTTTATAGATAGAAACTTTCAGCCATTCATTAGCTTTTAATTCTGAAATGAAGTTAACTTTTCCAACTACATGACTTCTTCAAAGAAGTGAAAAATCCTTCTATCCATAGGCTTGCAATAGAAGCCTTATGGGAACAGTTGATTGGCACAAAGTAATTTTTTATTTTGTCTTGCATGACAAAACAAGACTGCCATAAAAAACAACTTATATGCTGCATCAAAGGCATTGCTTGTGTAGAGAAATCACCTTGTAGTTTTTCTAAGTAAAAAGCTACAGAAAAAAAAAGTATTTACAAAATCCTTTATGACCTATACAAAATGAAACGGAAAAAAGGGAAGGTTTGAAACATGAACTCGCTTTGGAGGAGTGACACAATCTTCACACTTATTAAATAGGGTAAAAAGCTCAAATCTTTGAACAACATGGTAAGATTTTTAACACCTGCCCCTTTTCCAGCAACTTGGTAGACAGTTTTGTATTGATTAATCTGAAACCAATAATTTTTACCATAGTAGCCTAAGTAAAATATAGAGACATTTTAAAATTTATTTTTACAGGAAATAGAGAAGACAATTAGGCTTTGTTTTAAAGGACTGTTTCAATTCCAGCCATACTGTGCTTCCCTCTCCAGAGCCCCAGGAGCACCTGCACAGGCCAGGGAGCTGTCAGGGAGGCTGGCACGGGCAGCAGGGCTGGACCAGGGCCCAGGTAACAAGGAGCTTCACGCACAATGCTTGAACAGAGAGAAGTCTGGCAAGCAGACAGCACCCTGTCAGGGAGCATGCAGAGCTGATGCAAAACAGGTTGCAAGGCCAGACCAGGGCTATTTACTATACACTTCATTAATATTTTTTTTTCCTGCCTAGTATCCATGCCAATACAGTAGCTCTCTAGGTTTAAGTACCTGAATGTTTCCAGGACTGCGCACAGATGCTCTGGTTTGAGTGGGTGAGTGATGGTCATGTGAGGCAGAGAGAGAGAGACACTTAAGAGATTAATTTGAAGAGAGAAGTTCAGTGCACAGACAGAATCAAGAAGTGGCAGAAGAAAGGAGAAACAGAAGATGCAGAGGTGGAAGTGAAGAAGAGTGGGGAGAAAAGGAAAGAGATAGGAGGTGAAAAGAGAAAGGAATTGAAAACGATGCAGAGGTATATGCTATATTCTCCTGGAGGAAAGAAAAAGATAAAATTAAGAAAGCAAAGCAGGGACAAACTAAAAGATTGAGGAATCAGGGCTACATAAATGACATTTACTTAAAATGTTAGCTTAATTAGCTGGTCTTATCAAATAATTCAGTCAAAGATATTTTTGTGGTATTTGGTAACTTATCAAATAGTTACAAAAAATAATAGTAAGGCTGAGTAAGTATTTTCTGCTTTGTTCTTGTTATTTGATCACTCCATAGAGAAGCCCTATTTTAAAAAAATAAACCTAGTACGTAAGCTAATGGAATGTGGTTAATTACTTATCACATAGTACTTACTGATTTTGTTCCTCACAAACAAAAGAATACATAGGGAAAAAATAATATCTGGACTCTCAGTTTAAACTTATAACTTTAGTTTCTGTTGATCAGGAATGTGCTTCAATTACTATAAAACACTGTAAATAAAAGCAGAATATCATGAAGAGAATTGTATTAGTACAACACCACTGGTGCAAATTTGCACCTGCACCAACTCTTAGGCCTGTTTGGAATTCAGCTCATCCAGGAAATAATTCTTAACTGCCTTTACTGGTCCACCTGAAGAGGAGTTCATATCTATGCAAGGAATGACAGCAGTTGAGCTAAAGTTTGAGGTGTTGCAACTACTGCAAAACTCCAGGAGCCTGCCTGCATGAGTGCTCTTCAACAGACCAATATGGTAAGAGGGTAGCAATGAGAAACAGGACATAAAAACATCTTCCACTACCACAGATGGATCCAGAAGTCCTTTGGCTAACAACTGAGTGATTTATCAATGACCTGTGTTCAGATAATTTCTGTACCCTACTTCTCTCCCTTACCAGCTGCTGGTTAGCACGCTCAAGCAGATCAGGTACTGCAGGTCGTGCAAATGAACTCCATCAGCTTAAGCAGTAACTCAGGCATCACAAAAAATTGTTTGAACCATTTTTTTGGACTTTGCACTGAATCACAAGAAGAGTGCTCAGACAAATCATTCTGTTGCTATGCCAGAGGAATGCCAAAGTCTGCCAGAGGGATAGTAACAAACAGCATTGGGCACAAGTGGTGGGAGGGGGAACAGCTGTTTTTGCAGTGATCATCTAGTCATGATCCAGGTCCTAGATGTTACTCCATAAGGTTTCAATTAAATAGCACATACAGTTGCTTTCTTCCCTTCAAACATAGGAAGCAATGACTTTTATGGGAATCCTCTATGGAAATCCAAAGCACCCTTCTTGCTCGGGGTTTCAATTTTAAAGCCTTTAGATGAGCTATGTAGCTGTATTAGACAAAGTGCATGCTAGGTAAAGCAACAGAAAATTAGGATTCAATTAATAATCTTTGTGCTTTCTCCTTTACATCTCAAAATTGAGTGGAGCTGAGAATGCCTGCACATTATCTTCTCATCCCTAAGAGCACAGAGGCTGTTTGCCACTTTCTGAATTCACCCCAGCAATAAGGAAATGCAAATGCCAGACAAAAATCAGCAGATTTCTCCAATAACTGATGTACATGCGGTTTCCATTTCTGAAGGACAAATAACGTCTGCAGAGCTGCTCTTACTCGCTGAGCCACACAAAACTCCTATTCCAAACCCATTTTGTACCCAGGCCTCCTTATGGGAGGCGCAGCTGATCGCCACGGAAGAAGCCCAACTTCAGAACATGTTGTTATGCCTCAGTTTCAATAGCTTCCCACTCTTTTTCTGCTCCCATGCATGCCAAAGTACGGAGAGAGGATCAATGCAATGTATTTTTAGTAGCATAGGCTGAAAAATGGTGCCAGCTTCTAATTTTATCTAAGGATTAATTCTGTGAAGGGCCAAAGTAGTCAGCAGCAATTCACAAGAGAAAACCTCAGCCACGTATTGTCATCACACACAAAAAGACACTTCAAGGACACAGGTGGGAATTAAGCCAAACCTGATAATTTGTGGAGGACAATAGCTACTGTCTTCCCTTGCCTTTATTTCTTCCCCTTTTGCTTTTCCTAATTTCTCTTCCCTATTCTTCCCCCCCTCTTTAAGGATCACAAACATAGATACACAGAGATTGCTCATGTAGGCCACTACAGGCTGGCCTCTGACAGCCCAATGCAGTGGCTGGTGGGATTTCTAATAGTTCCCTGGTGGGAGTTTTTAAAAAGGTACATTCACTGGTTTCAACAGTACATTGGTTTTAATCTTCCTCTACACTCTTATAGCATTTCACAGAAACAAGTCAGTTAGAAAAGTTCCTCCTGTCCATAGTCTCTCTCTAGACACTATCGTATCAGCAGAGAATGGATGTGGACACACAGCTGGCATTTGCTCACTCTACAGCAGGAAGTATGAAAAGTGCCCTCATTCTCACATAAGGGTTTGCCAGGGGAATTAATTTCACTTCCCTAAAAGATCAAAAAAATAGCAGAATTAGGTACATGGTTCCCTGCCCTGAGCTGTCTCTGCTTACAAAGTGTGCCTGTGACTTCTTTTATTATTTTTTTTTCTTAGATAAAATTGGACAAGAAACACAACCTTGGTTTTCTAGAGCAGCTATAGGCAAGAAGGAAAACAATGTTTTAACTGAGGGCAGAATTTATACATCATAAACAATACAAAAGGAAAAACCTTTTTCCTTGCAATTGTTTTGCAGTTCATCTTTAAAGGAATTTGTTTTCATGCCTCTTGGTCAATAGCTCAAAAAGACAATAAAGAACTTGCACTAAATAATTAAAAATTCCCTATTTAACATTAAAACATTATCAATAATTATGACTACAAAACCACCATCTTTATTGTACGTATGTCCAAGTAGAAAATATTTCAATCTAATGTAATATATATTCTTTTCAGATATATTTTCCATGTGAGAGACTAACAAACATGACTATTAAGGGTTCTGCTGAATGACCAATGCAACCTACTATGGAAGATGCAATTTTATGCACGAGGGTAAAAAATTATATTCAAAACAGGTATCAAAACCAAATTTTCAGAGAAAAAAGCCTTTAAAAGAGCAATTATTGGAAAAATGAGGTACAGTGAGCCTAAACTATAAAGACTGTCAGTAGAAAAATCTAGCTGACAGAATACGGTTTGTCAAATAAATTAGACAGCGCTACTATTTTTACAAGATATACTTTCAAACTTCTTAGATAACCATCAAGGTAGGAAATGCCCCCTCAGTTACAGTTTATTTGTACTGAGGGCTACAGAATGCTAAATTCTAGTCATGCCTTTATGCCCACCCTCAAATTTAACATGTAAACTCATTACAGAAACTTTACAGCCCAAGCCTGTAGGTGTGAAGGGGGGTGGCTTGCATAATGACAAGGTGAAGTCACAGAAAGTTGCTCAAAACCCACGTAGAAATTTGCCTAATTCATGAGAGTTGGAGACAGTATTGGGAATGGAATATGCTAGTTGGGAAGCTGTGCTGATCAGTGCTCAAAAATATTACTGTTGAAGAGCTCTAGAACAGTAATCATAACGTGCCAAGATCCAACACTCATGTGAAAGCAGGAAAAATAAGAAATCAACTGTGGTTGTATTTAATTTCAAAGGAAGGCGAATTATATGTAATTATGATGCTTTTAAAAAGTGCAAAAATCCTTGAAGGCCGCATGGAAACTATTCAAAGACACTGTCCCAGAGGCTCAGACCACACAGACACAGCATTTACTAAGAATGTCAGAAAGACCAAAAGCAATCCAGAATGACTAAACAACACCATCAGCAGCTATAAGGACACCAATAAAATGAGACAGCATCTTTCAAAAAGCTAAAAGTATCCAAACAAAGAAAACAGGACATATTTAATACCCTGGGAGGTTAGATACAAAAGTCCAAGAAGTCAAGAACAATTGGAAATGGCATACAACTGAAAACTAATAGAGCCCTATTTAGAGGCATTAGGAGTAGGTAGCCTGCCAGACACTCACCAGGGTTAATAGATGTTCCAGACATGCAAAGATAAAGGTAGAGCAGAAAACCAATGTAAATTTTTGTATCCATGCTTATTGTGAAGGAACTTGTGAAAATCTAATGCCAGAATTCTTCTTTAAGAACACTGCATCAGCTCTGTCTCAAACCAAAACACCAGCAGATGATTCAACAAATGGACATGAACAATAACAAACCACTCAGATTAGGTGGCACTCGCAAAAGAGCTCAGAAGTAAAAGCCAGCCCCTGAGGAGTCACCTCTTGCTTAAAACTGCCCTTGCACCAGAGGAGCAGGAAGATGGCCAGTATCACACCTACATTTAAATAATGTAAATAATGCAATCTGGCAACTACTGACTGCAAAACTGGCACCTGCACAGGCAAGTTAATGGCAACAAACTGCGAGAGAGGCAGCAACTACTGCAATTACTGATTACTGAGAAAGAGTAATTGACATCTTTCACATGAATAAGGACTCCCACTTGATACTGTCTCCAAAGATATCTGACAATGACTTACCAAAGACTTAAGGAACCAAAGGCCTTTGGTCAAAATATGAAAGAAAGTCCTTGCATGCATTAAAATATGGTAAGAAAAGAAGAGATGGACAAGACATACAGATCCCATCTGTAACAGTACTGGGATCTATACTGTTCAACAAATTCAAAACAATCTGAAGAGCAAGAAAGTGAAATTTGGTAAAACTGAGCCATTCGGCAGCAAATGCTACAAAGAAAGTCACCTCAACATTCAGTAATAGCTAAAAAGTAGAGATAATAAAAAAATAATCAGGAAAAAGAAAAGAGAAAAAGAGAAGCAACTGAATAAACTTAAAGAGCTTACAAAAGGTTAGTGAGGTGGACATGACAGAGGAACATAAAATCATGTGGAACTGAGAAGGTAAGTATGCAACACTGGTTATCTGCCTCTTCCAGACAGAGGTTTTAGAACAGTCTGCTAATCTCGCTAAAGACAGGTTCAAAACAGACACCCTTCTCAACCAGTTAAGCTGACGGTACTATCACTTGTTTAGTTACTCGCTCTACCTACTTTCACAGAAATTCTTTGCACAGCATGCTGCTGGCACACTTGGGACAAAACAACCCCACCAAAACAACCAAGCAACACCTATTTAGTTTTTACTCAAACCTATGGTCCTGTTTCTTCACTAAAATACTAAAGAAAGTAGTAAACATCTGAAGCATAATTTCACATGGGTAGAAAAGACAGATAACTAATTTTAAAAGTAAATCCAAAGCATACAGAGGTCTCTTGCCAATTAAGTAGGGTATTTATTCACTGCTACTATACTCCAACTCATGGCTTATTTAGATCCCTAACCTTGAGCTTCTGATTAGAAGACGTTACAGGTATAACCTCCACATTATGTGAAAGTAAATTGAACAAATTAATATTGGAGACAAACAGGGTAAGAAAGAGTGATTTTGCAGAAAGGGTAGCAAGAAGAAAGGAAATAATGCTCTCAGCGGTGGCTCTCAAACTTGAAAAGGAAACAGTGTGCTAAGCCATAGCAGGAGTAGTTAATACTTTGTATGGGTACCTGTTTAACAGAAGAAGGGAAACACAGGAAACGAATTTTCATCCTGAACTGCAAGAAACTTTGCTTCAGTTTTATCACCCTATCACTCCGGTTTTTGTCCAAACATTTAGTTACTAATAGGTTGTGGTGAACTTCAGCCTCTTTAGAAAGAGTTAAGTAAATTATTGACAAAGAAGCACTGTACCCAAAGATAGTAGCTGGTCTACCACAGCATAAAAAACCTCCTAAGCAAGATTAAAAACAAACTGTGAGAAAAATCTTAATAATTTGTGAAGAACACAAAACAAGGACACTTCAGGAAAAAGCAACACGCCTGGAAAACAGATATCCAAACCACTTTTTTCTCCTTCCATTTTTAAGGCAATTTTAAAGAAGTACTTAAAGCTTTTTCAGAATTTTTTACAGTGCCGTTCAACACTCTTTTTGTTACAATTTCACTATACAGTTGATATAACTAGATGGCTTGTCTGCCATCTGTCCCCTCAACAAATGCTAGGCATTCTGTTCCAAACCAACCACACCATCTGCAATTAATAGGTTGCCAGAATGACTGTACACATATACTTCACATGCTTAGAGTTGGTGATTTTTCTTTATTTGGCAACAAGCAAAGCCAAATATTTCCAACAAAACCCAAGAAAATACCACAAAATTGCTGGGATTGAATAGCCTTGCTCACCTCACCAAACTAATACAATTTTTCATTTATCAACAAATATAAGGAAATAAAATACCTCCCATGTGTGGCAAGAGGAAAAGATTTTTTTAATCTAGAGCTAGTTACACATCTGAAAAGCCTAGACATATACACAATCTCCACCCTTGGGAGAATTTTACAAACAGGTGAGATACTTATAGATATTTAACTCTCCTGTTGGTCCAGCCACAAAACAAGAACCAGCAGTCAGCGGGTGGCTACCATCTCTGCCTTGGAAGGGGCCTTGTCTCCTTGTTCACCCAGGAGGAGGTAAGTCTGGAAGACTCTCCTACAGAGCTGATCCCTCGGCACTGTCAGCCGCACGGGTTAGCAGGGCTGCCTTTGCACAGCCTGGAAGGCCAAGGGAGGACACAGCTGTTGACCTGAGGAGGCTGAAGCACCTCGAATAAACGGGGATCTTATCTAGGGACGTCCCGTCCGTTATGCCTCACCTGCCTTGCTTTTAAGTAACACAATCAATGAGCCACCTGTAACCTGTCAGGTCACCCCCCGCAGGCCCAAACACAATGGCACAGCGCTGGCACCAACAGTTTCGCAAGCCGGGGAGACCGGGTTTAGCAGCACTGACAATGTAAAACAACTCCGGTGTCAGATGCTGCCAAGCACCTTCTCCACGGGAGCGGGGGCTACCCGCGCTGCAGCCGGGCAGGACCGCGGGGAAAACGCTTCCAGCCGCCTCTGCTTCCCCAGCTGAGGCGGGAACGAACTGGAGAGGCTCCAGGCGCGACCGGCACAGAAAGACCGCGACTCTCCACAACTTCGCCTTCAGCCGGGCTCCCGCCACCCGGTAGCGGCAGGCCGAGTGCCGCCTGCTCCCCGGGACAGGGGCTACCCATCGCGGCCTTCCTGGCACCAGCAGACGGCCGGGGCCCTGTCCCCGTTCCTCCGAGCGCCTGCCCCGCGTCTCCCCTCCCCGGCGATGAGCGCTCCTCCCGCTGCTGGTGAGGAGAGCCCCGGGCCTCCCCTCCGCACACCGCTCCCGCCCGGCTGCGCAGCGGTGAACAGAACTCGCCGGAACCCGCAGCTCTTAGCCGAGGTTCCGCCAGGCGCTCCAGCGGGCCTCGCGGCGCCTACCTTGGCGGAAGGCGGTCAGAGTCCTGCCCCGGGCTCTCAGAAACGCGTCCCCCTCCGCCGCCATAGTTCCCGCCCGCCGTGCGGCCGCTGCCGAGAACCGCCGCCTGGCCCCGGGTCGGCGAGGGGGCGGCACCGCCTCCGCCGAGGGCGGTGCCTGGGCGCGGGCAGGAGAAGCCCCGACGGCGGGGGGGAAGGTGGGCTTGCGGGAGGTGGCTGGCCGGAGTGCCACTGGGCAGCTGGAGAGGGAGATGCTGCCCCCGGAGATGCAGTGGGGTTTGGGGGATGGCTCCCCGGGGCCGCCATGTTGGGGAGGCGGTGGGGGCCGGGGTAGCCGGGGGGCGCGGTGACACGGCAGCCACAGGCAGGATGGGATGTCTGTGCGGGTGAGAGTGCAGCCTCCGGGAGTGGAGCCTGGTGCTGGGTTTTAAATGAATAATATTAAAAAAATAATATATTAGTTTTCAGGTTTTTTCTGACCTGCGAACTGAAGTAAATCGGTGTCACCTAAAAGCATTGGCAGTCTTCCTCAGTATCTTGAAGGGGTATTCTCCATTTCAGATTTCACCTTAGCGTTAACCGCACTCCCAAAATCAGACATCACCTCAGCTGCTCTTTGAAAAAGTGAAAAAAAAAGGTACATGAAAACCAAAGAAGTAACATGCAAAGAGCGGATGCCTTGTGAGTCCATGCCCCGGGGCCTGCTCCTGGCCTGGCCCTAGGCTGCAGGTGGCTGCTGGGCAGCCGCAGCGCTGGGCACCAGGCTGCTGAGGTAATAACAGATACGCAAACACTGATACACATTTCACGGCAGTATTTTCCCAATCTTTTCTGGCCTGGAGTCCCTTTTTGACTTAGAATCCGGGCAAGGTAATTTGGTGGCGATTTCCCAGGGCCCTCTTCCACAGCGTGACGCTCAGAGCTGAGTGCCTCTTTGTTCACCTCCTGAAATCTATAGCAAAGCCGTAGATGAGGTTCCTGCCATCAGCAAACGCGTTCCTGTGGCTGGATTATTTTTCCATCTGTAAAATGGGGATATTATGCACAAATGAAAACCTTTTCATTCCTGCTTGTAAACTGTTTGATGATCATTAGATGGAAAGTGCTAGATGAAGTCTTTTTTATTAAGTAATTTTTGTCAGTTCCGCTGTTTATGAGGCGGCATTTGGTACATTAAGCAAGTAAGTACTCAAGTGTGTGTTTGACGCTCAGGTGCAGCTTATCTAGATATCCTAACATCATCACAGGGAGAGGTGATTGTAGCCTAACGCTAGTGTAAGAACAATACAAAGACTTTCGACCTTTTTTCATTTTCTTCTCATCTGCTTACGAGGGCTGAGCAGTCACAGACCAGAATACACGACTGCTGCGTGACTTCAGCTAAACTCGGGGTGTGTTTTTCAAGTGAAGTACCATCAAGATCAGGCGAAAAAGTGTAGAGAACATTCCTGCGTGTTTTGGCACGACAGCACACCGTGGCTTTGTAGCACAGGGACCTGAGCTTGTCATCTGCACCTTTGTCATAACCTGCATGTGTTGCTAAAGGCAACCCGTTTTCTTAAGTCAAGGTATGCACATCTGAAAGACTGAGTCAGACCTGGCAGAGATGTAGATCCTAAGATCTTCTAGGTTTATCTAAATCTCTGCAGTTTTACAGCTCTTTTTTTCTAGGCATGTGTAGGGGGCTCCCTTCTACAAAAATCTGTTGACAGGACTGTACTTGATCTCTTTGCAGGATGGGTGACAGATGAGCCTCAGGATGCTCAGCGCTTTCTAGGTGAGCATGCAGGTTGCCTACGGTTGTCTCCTCTTCCAACAGGGTCCTCTGATATGGCATCAGCTTGAGTACTGTCTACTGTAATAGGGATGGCACAAGACATTTCCATTTTGTAACTTAAACACATTTTCTTGTGATTTTGCAGCCTGAGTGCAGAAGTGTTTTCATCTGCAGAAATAAATGAACATTTGCATATAAACGTGAGAACCGTGGATGGGGAATGTGTGTGCAGGAGGGGGATTTCTGCTCTCTCCTGCCTCCTTTCCTCTGCCAAGTTTAAAGTATGTGTTTTTGAAGCCAAGATCATGGACCGAATGCTATACAGTTAAACTCATTTTACTGTGACTAAATCGCTTAAAGTTACTACTGATCTATGTGAGTTTAATTATAGATTTTTATGGACTTATTCCAGATGAGGTCTAGATAAAGCAGCATAATTTTGTCATAGGACTTGATTTGTTATCCAGGGTGTCATGAATGTAATGACACCAAATAAATAATTTACAGTACCACAGATCTGGTCCTACTTACAGAATATAAATTGAGAATAATTTTACTAATTTTAAGAAGTTAGTGTGAGCATACAGAGGAGAATATACAATTCAGAAACAGCATGCAGTATATTAAAAATAAGATAGATAAAATGTGAGAAATATGGAGGCTTTGAAAAGGAAATGCTTATATAAGGTTTAGCTTAGTAATGACTCTGATTACAATAGTGCAGATCTGAGCAGTTCGACTCTTCTAAGACTTACTCTAGTATGCATTAGATCATGCTGCCAGGCCTTACAGTTCTTAACAACTTGGAAGTTCTGAAAAATCCAGTAGCAGACACTCTTATTTCTTACTGCAATTGAAAGTATAATTGTATACCCTTCAAGAAGCCTAGATAAGGTTCTAATAAAGCAAGTAATCCTAAAATTTGCTATATCTCATGAGCAATTCATATAAAGAACAAAATAGTGAAAGCAGTGGTTGAAGGAGGGAATCCTTTATTATCAGCAAATGACAGAGGGTCAACAAACTGCAAAAATGGAAGAATGCAAAAGGTAAAGAGGACAGAAAAGGGTAGGTCTAGACATTGGAATTAAAATTACAAAGCACAGATGGATATGTAGAAACTAAACCATTTTAATCTTATACATAGAATAGAACGACTATCTGCCATCTGGATTCAAGGAATCTGATGAAGATTGGAGGTGTAAACAACACACACAGGATTATCAACATCTGTTTTCAGTGCATCCTGATACATATGAGTCCTTGGGGGATAAGGTAGAGAAAAAAAAGGTAATTAATAAAACCTGATGATATAAAAGCAATCACATCCTTGTATTTGTTTAGAGACAGTACGGGCTTACACATGCTGAAATAAATAATGCATACAATGCATTGAGTCTGTTTTCTATTAATCTCTTCTTCCAGCTTCCACAAATCCTGCAACAGGCCAGCAATCCTAGCAGACCTAACATTTCCGAAGGTTTGGCATATGATACCCCTCCTATCCTTCTCCCCAGAAAAGCTAACAGATAAAAATCAGTAAGTTTTGAAAACTTAGAGTAGTATCTCATACTAGCCCAGTCTGTCTCTGTCTCCCGTTCCATTGCTGAGAGTAAAAGATGCCAGGATGACTGTCAGAATAAATAAATTGAGCAATATGAGCCTGAACCGTTACAGAATATGATAAAACTTAAGGTCTGCTCCTTGGACATTCTATGATCACAAATGACTTACTACACTAAAGGCTGCTTATCAATGTTAGAAAAAAGGCCCTGTTGATATTTGATACCAAATGGCTTTTCATTTTCAAAGTGCCCACAAAAATATTCAAACTGTTTTGCACAAACCAACTTAAAAAGATTGGTTGACCAGGACCAATATTTTGTTGCTAGGGAGGGAACAATGATGACATTGATTATTTCCACAGCTAAGAATCCACAATGTAATTGATTTTTATCTGACTCATTTAGTGTGGGCAGGCTCCATTTGTTCAAGAAACCTGTAATATATTCCTTGAATCACTGTAACTATGAGAGATATAAAAGTTGATGTAATGAGTTAAACACACTATTTAACTCAATTTGTTTTGCACACTGAATTCCCATTTCTGACACAGATACAGGTTCTATCTAGATCTACTGGTGGTTTTTTCTACGATGTCTCATTTGTTTTGTGTGCTGCCAAATATTCAAGAGTTCTACTTTATTCAGGGTGCCTCTGATTTCAGATTTCCTTATCCTGAGATTTAATTTTCAGATACATTGAATACTTGCACCCTTCATTGAGTAATTGAGACCTGGGCTGCCAGCAAATTCAGAAGTCAGGACCAATAATGACTCCAGTGAATGAGAGAGCTAGACTTGAAGCCATTTTTTGATCTGGTGCATTAGGTGTCTACTCCTGAAGAGCCATGGATGTTTGGGTCATGAGTTTTTATTGAAACTGCTAGACACAGGAAAAAATGCACAGGGGTCCAGCAGGGCTGGAGCTAGGTGACAAAATAAGGCTTTAATTTAAGTAGTTGCTTTCAAAATTATGCAGAAAATTTGTGACTGACTGTAATCTCATCTCAAACTACCTAAGAACTTTCTGACTTACATGTTCTCCAGAATTAATCCATTCAGTATTGGACAGCATTCACCTACTATCAAAAGCTTATGATTCCTCCTGCTCATCAAGACCTGTCCAGTCACAAATGGAAGGGAATTAGGCATATAAATAGATCTGAAGAAACTATTCAGGCTGTATATATACACACACGTATATGTGTGTGTGGTTTTATAGTACTACAGGTTTCAGACATATACTATGGGTCTTGGTCTAAGAAGAAAATCTAGATGTAAGTTTTTAATTCACAGCTAGATCTAAAATTTGGACTTGTTGGACTTTTCTGATTTTTAAACAAATTTTCTATTAATGTACAAACAAAAGCAGCAATGTCACAGAAGAAGCAGTATTTAGTTTATGCATGACTCAGATTTTTCTCCTTCTTTGCTGATAAATGACATTTTATTAGAGAAAAATAAAAACCAAGATGATCATTAACCACAGTTATTGTTTCTGCCAAAAAAAAATCAAAGAAGCAGCAATCCTTTCAGTATTAAAATCCAATAAACGCTTAGAGCAGCTAGAGGTTTTTTTCAACTAGGCATTCAAGGACATTCTTGTTTTAATGTTACATTGTTTAACTCAAAATGCAATGAAAAAATTGCATTGAAAATCTGGGCAAAAAATCTGTGAAAGAGGAACCACT
>VZTM01031176.1:22855-37374 GCA_013400555.1 Jacana jacana
GTCATACCACTTTGCAAAGCTGTGGCTTCTGCTACAGCGTGAGGTTTGGCACCACAACACCTGCCTCTATGTAAGTGGAAACTGTAGTTATATATCAATCAGGCAAATAAACTCCTTTTGTTGACTGGCCTTCACAGCTCTTAGACTACCACTACTCTTCCCCCAAAATACAGCATTACCAGTAGATTGATTCAGCCGTTGAGAGAATCTTTGCTGTCTTAGAGAATGATTTGTGTCCACTAAAACCTTCATAGAACTCTTCTACACATTAGTATTCACTCATATTGTGTGCCAAGTTTTGCATGTGAAATAGATCTCAAAATTGACTTTACCATCTGTAATGTCACTAATATAGCAGTCACTGAACTTCCTGAAACAGGATGACTATGAAGGATGCCTCTATTTTGCAACAGATTTCTATAAAACAAAATGTTTTTCAGTAATTAAAGCTGGAGATGAACAAAGAAGGTTCTCCAGGAAAACCACAGATTAATCTAAGCATAAATGACCTATTTTTTTTTTCTCACTCAAGTAGTGACTGAAGAAAAATAGTTCAGAGACTGATGAAGGATGCCGAACAGGTAATTATTGCTATTACAAACCTCTTAGTTTAATTTGTAGGAAATATGATTTGAAAATTAAATAGTACTTGATTTTTTTTATGGTTCAGTGTGGAGTCTCTTTCAGCTGTGCCTAGCACTTTTGTTTCTCAGAATTTAAAAGACTTTTTCTTTTCCATTAATGATAGTATTAGATAACCAGAAGGATCCTTTTTTCAATGTGTATTATCATAGCAATAAATTACATTTTCGGCTTCTCTCAGGTTGCTGGTTAAAGATCTGTAGGTGTTTTACAGGCCTTGGGTAAAAAGAGATAAAGATCAAATATGGACACACATAGAGGGACACAGTCTGATTTATGACTGAGAACATAACATGCACCATGAAGCTGCGACTTTCAAAATTAGTAATAGATGAGGACAAGACTGCACGTCCTGCAGGGCAAAAGTAATCCACCTGTTTTACACCAACCCTTCACTTCAACTACTATCCTCCTTCATTGTGTTGGTGATTATTTTTTTCAGACTTTTTCCAGTTGTACTTATTCATAACAACTAAATCAATGATACAGGACACTGCATTCCCATAGTAGTGTCCTTTTAATATTTTAGCCTTTTAAAATATTTTTCAGATCTGTTACAAATGTAACGGACTCCCATGTCCAAATATAGAAAAGCACACTTGAACTGAGGGGAGAAAAGCAACCTTCCCACTCTTTGAATTTCTTCTAGTTTTAAAACAATGGAGAGCTAAATTATTTTTAGTGAAAATACTGCTTGGTCTTATTGATAGATTCATACATTTGCAGAGTGAAGATCACAACAAAGATACATCCCTATACAGCAGGCAAAATAAAGAAATTAACTAAAGTGCCTCTTCTCCAGATGACCTGGAACCATTAGAGATCACCTTGCTGTTTGCAGTACAGAATGTGTAGAAGCTGTATGTTCCATACATATTCTTAGCTTTCTGCAGGCTAAGAATGAGCAGAGTGCTAACTTCAATGCTTGGCAAATTTAATCTGTGCCAAATTTACCCAGTGACCTTGCAAAATGAACGGCTCCATCCATTTTTGTTTCAGACGCCNATGTTTAACCATGGCATGTTGGCAACACCCATTTGACAACACAGCCTGGCTACAAACCTATGGTCTTGCACCTATGCAATGGTCTTACTTTATAGACTAAGCTACTGGGTTGAATGATAAAGCAGGAACATCCAAAAAATAGTGAAGCACAATTAACATTTTTGTTGAACACAGTGGGATGGATTCATTAACCATAACAATTTTTTGAATAATTAACTGTGCTGAATTTTTCATAAAAACCCCACAACAGTCATATGGTGTAATTGTTACAGTGTGAAACACGTTTGAATTAAAACAAGAGAACTTTGTCATTGGGTAGGTAAATTCATAGTGTCAGGAAATGTTCTCCTCCCCAGGTTCTAGGAATTGAGTCTAACATTCTCTTGCAGCACACAGTACAAGATACTATTAATAATATATCTATAGCTGAACATAAGGTATGGAGGGAGTATTTAAAATGTTTAATTATTCAAATGAAGGAATTAATTGACTGTGCCTTTTCACAGTTCCACAATATTTCTAAACATTAGAAGAGCTCAGCATGCTAGGAAGAATATAATAAGTGCCTGGGAGGAAATAAAAACTAAGATAAGTGGCAACTGAAAACTTTCTAATAACTGACGCTATGGCATACACACTGTATATGCTGTCATTTGGAGTTACAAGTGTAAATCCAAACCATGATGCATTCCTATGTATTTGGAATGGGATCAGGTAAGAAAAACAGGAGCTTACCATTCCTAGTAAAGTGTAGGCTGGTGGTGCTTACATATTAACAACCTAGCCAAGGCTCTTGCAGAGGTGATAAGATTGCTGATTGGTGTTGGTATTTACCAATTAACTTTAATATCATGAAAAAATAAGTTTACTTCTACTGTCTTTCAGTTAAATCCACAGAACATGGAAATTTACAATAAGATGAATGGATATGCAGGTGTCTCTTACCTGTACATTTTTTCTATTTGTGGATCTTGGCATGAATGGAAGAAATCTTTCCTGGGAAAAGGTACATCTCATTCAACTGCTTATAAACAAGGCTTTGATCTTTGGTGTTTAGGCATAGACTTTCAAGGGGTATCTCCTTACTCCCATTTCATGATGAGTTTCCATAACTGAGAAGGGAATACAATGACTCTTTGAGTTGCAGAAGCCATAGGAATTATATTGTACTCCAGTGAAAACCTTGAACATGAACAAGTAATCACTGATTGGAGAGGCAGTGGAGTATATGTAGTGTTGGTGTAGTACTCACACTTTTCCTGCCACTTCAGTTTTGAAGAGCAAAGTGAAGTCCAACAGATTCACATTCAGGCTTTCCATGACAACTGTAAGCAAGATGTTATTCTGCTCACCAAAGAACCTCTTCTTTCTTTTTCTGTTTGAAAAGATGAAAGTAGGATTCAGAATCCAGATTCTTGAATTGATTAGGAAGAGGCACCTGTTTGCCATCTTCTCCTAACTATTTAACCTCCACAGAAGATCACCGGGTGAGACAGACCTCTGTGCTTAGCACTTCAGTGTTGGTTGTCATGTTTTCCAATCAGTATGCAGACTTTCAAGCTCATCCTTCTGAGGTATCTAACTCTCTATATGTCCTATAGAGTGAGGTATCTATGTATATACAATATATATACATATACAAAAAATATATATAATATATAAAAAGTGTGATGAATCTGATTCAGCTGGTGAAGATCTTGATGCACTATGCCTCTTTGATGAGAAGGTCAAACTTAATTGGAAATCAGGTTGATTTATTTTCAGGCAAGCTATAGTCAAAGTCTGAATATTGATAAATATAAAATGTATAGCCATATGTCCTGGTCTGAGGTAAAAGAAAACCAATTTTCTTTTCAATAATTTTACTTCTGAGTTAAGCCCCTTCTAACTCTGTGAAATTAATGGCATATTTTTCAGACAGGCATATAGGCAACTTCTAGCCTATAATGTCTGATGTTTATAGTGACTGCCAAGGAATGATATGCAGAGAGGGTCCTGCTTATACTTACTGCTGTAACAACCAAGCTCGGGTGACTTTGTTATGAGCCCCATTGGAGGGTCAGAAGTGGAAAAGCATAAAGGGGTTGCACTTGTGGGGAGAAGGGAACAGGATGGATGAGCCAAAACCAACCAACAGGGTATTCCATCCCATCTGCTTCATGCTCAGCATAAAAGCTGAGGGATCAAAGTGTTCAATCTCTTTCTTCAGTGGCTGGCATCTGACAAGGACTCTGCCTTTGATCCTGATCAGTGCGTTCCTGAACCTCAGTTCAGCTCCCATCTGTCACTGAGTCCAATATGGGGCCTTCCCAGGGCCTGCAGGTGATGTGGTCGTCATCCTGGAAGCTTGATACTGGTTTTGTATATATTGCATATATTTCATTATTTTCTTATCGATTTTATTATCTCCTGATGTTATAATGTTATTAATATTTTGTTAGTTTAGTTCCTTTCCAACTCGTAAGTCTCTCTCTTATGTTTGTCTCCTCTTCTCTGAAGGGGAGAGAAGACAAAGAGAGCATCTGTTGTTCATTCAGTGGCCAGTCCGGACCAAATTGTGACACCATATAAACAAGTTATTTATGCAAGTCAGCATATCTAGCAAGAAGGGAGGAGAAATACGTGCAGAAAATCACCATAAAGACTTTGCATAACTTTTGTCTGCCTTAGGCCATCTTTTGGGAATGTATTTTGGACTGAACTGACTTTTTACAAGGCTACATTTCTTGCCTAGTGTGGGTTTTGTAAGCCAGAATTGCTAACTCTAGTAGGGATCCTCCCACTGCACATTTTGAAGCATTGAGAGATCTGTACGTAGTCTGTTTGTGCACTTGATATGCTACAATGCTTGAAGTCCAACTACTGTAAATAAGAATGGGAAGCTTGTCTAGGAACAGGCTGGGAAGCCCTGACCTGAAGAAGCATCTGTTACCTTGCTGTCAGCCAGAAATAATGATATCATAGACTAGTACTACAATTTCCTGACTTCACTCTTGGCTTCCAAAGCCAGTAGAAATCTGTGGTTCTGGTGTTGCACTCTTGTTTTTCCCCTTCAGCTCCTCATTGGGCTGACAGGCGCCCTTTGTCTTAATAACAACCAGCAGAGAATACTTGCTTCTAAGGCTTCTGCCAGGTTTGCTTAATTGGACTCTTTGGATGAAGAAAGCTAGCATAAGGCTATGCTAGTAGTCTCAAAGCTCTGATTTTCACACTTTAGCACTAATTTGCTTCAGGATAAACTTTGGTTAATCAGATTTCTGCCAACTCAAGCAAATAAAGAGCAAAATTCAACCTGACTGAGAGAAGCCCTGGTCCCATTTAGAACCATTAGAATTTCATCTACCAATATTATTCCAGTAATTACTACTTCATCCAGCTTTGAAAGTAGAATTGTTTTGGAAGCATCAGATAAAGTCTTTCAGTAGCTAAAATCTGTTCAAAATTAAGTTATCATTAAAAAATATTTTGCCCTTAACTCCTGATGTACAGAATAACAAATTTATAAACTTTCAGGACTGGCATGTGTTTTCCCCACAGCGGTTCTTCCACTTACTCCTGAAAATACCTTATTCTGCATCCACGGGTGAGATTATCACCCTGTCCATACATGCTCAGACTTTGACTTAGAATGATGCTGCCAGCAAGGACACAAAGTAATGTGAAGTGCAGTGGCATTCTTGGACAGTGCAGCTGTAAAGAAATTGAGAATTAAAAATATCAGTGCTTAGTATTTGAGACTTAGCAAGTTTAGTTGTTTAGAGTTTAGCAGGTATGTTGAGAAAGATTTTGAGAGCTAATGGGATTGCTATTATTTTTCACACTTCTCCCTTTCTTGAAGAAAAGAGAATTGCAATATTCTGGGCTCATACATAGTCTAGTCTAGCAAGTATTTATCTCATCTTCTAGATCAAAACAAAACAAAACAATTCATCTTTGTATAAATCCTATATAAAAAGTGGAAGGTAGATGTTAACTTAGGGGACTTTCTGATTGAGCTTCTGAGCAATAAATCTCACCTGAACAAACGTAATACCATGCTGGGTAAAACTTGCCTAAGATGACTGAGCAGGCAGATAGGTATATAATTTTTTTTTTCCCCAAGATCGAGAACTCACATTTTAGATTTTAGAGGAGTTTTTTATCAAGAGATTAATATACCATATGGGTGTCATTTCCGAAAAAAATCACGCACCTCATGCAGTCTAGACTAGATCAAAGTGAAGAGAGCATTTTACGGATTTACTTGCAGAAACTGCAAAGACCAACAACAAGACTCAACAGATTTTTAGGACAAAATCAAAATTGTTGTGGTGAGCACCATGATGTGTGGGGGAGGAGGGAGAAGTGCCAGCTGGATCCGTCATCTATCCTGGTGATTATACTGTGCTCATCACCATGGTATCAGAACACCTTTACAAGCTCTAGGAGTAATCACAGTAAAGGATCTCTAGTTTCTCCGCATGTCCTAGGAGGGATGGCTTTGTTGTTATTATTATTATTGTGGAACAGACAGGTGAAAATACGAGATTTTACATTTTATTTTTAGGGAGTAGAGATCTGTAATTTTTCCAGTATCATCAGGGAATGAACTCCACAGCTATATACCAGCTGCCAAGAAATTGTTACCTATTTGCAGTCTATAGATGACTCTTCTCTTGTCCCAGAGGCCTGCAACTATAGTGAAAGGTTATGAAGTCAGTAAGAAGTAGCCTTCATCCCCTTACACTGCCAGGGCACAGAAAAGTTGCTTAGGCTGGATGTAGACAGGAAGGTAGAAACAATACACTGCTGATTTATATTGGTGTCCCTAGAAGTGCGGGCAGCTTCCCTCAGCTGTGCTGATCACTCTGCCAGCAGACTGTGCCTCCCTTGGGCTTCAGTGTACTGCTGGACATGGAGAGCAGAGTTAGGTTTGAATACGTTTTGAGCAATATATAGCTATCTGCGCTGGAGCTTAAAGGTGCACCATATGCAAAAATATTATTTGCTTAAGTAGTTCTAAATTTTCTCATCTAAGAGGCATCAGCACGTGGTCTTTGTTATTTTTAACTTTTTTTTTTTCCTGTATCCTTTAATGATAGGGTCTGGGTTTGGTTTCGTTACGAGTAACACTAACATTATAAAATGACCCCATTGAAACAAATGGAATTGTATGGCCTATAAAGAGCATCTCAATGAGAATGAAATTATTAAATCTTGCTTGCTTAGGTTGTAATCTTAACTCCATTGAATTTAATGGTAATATTCCTGTTAGCACTAACGAGTCAAGACTTTGTCCTTTCCATACAGCTGTCAATAAGTAAATAATGATAACAAACAGAATTATTATTAAAAAAATCCTTTGCAATGAGATTAAAAGACTGAAAACTGGACCCAGGTTCAGGCTGTGCATGAAGAATCTGTTTCTGATCTTCCTGCACAAGTGTTGTTTTTTAACTTGAGCTAAACAATATGGCAGAAACAAGTGAAATAATTGGGTATTATGAGCTATCTGCTCTTTTTCACTTATGGTCATTTTCTGTGTTGAAATACTTACATTGTTTATGTAGGAAAGCGATCCTATTGTTTAGCCATGTAAATTATCTGTTTCTTCCTCATATTATCAAGGCTTACTCCAACAGTTCTAGATTGCATAGAAATTGCATGACATTTCCTTTTTATTTTTGTTATTTTTTTTTCTTTTTAAAGAAGAACAATCACTATATTCACATGGAAAATTGGTTAAACTGGAAAATTGGTTAAACTGGAAAATCATACTTAAGACTTCAAGGTGTATAAAAATTGACTTTAAAGAGGCCAGCTTCCTGTCAGGTGTGTGGAAGAGAATGACAAACTAATTCCTACACACAGCCAAGAAAATTGTGAGTTGTCCTTTTATCAAGTATTCAGTTACAACCGACCCTATATATATGTATTATTTCCAAATTATACTGAAGTATTCCTTTTACAGCTCCTTTACATTTTACTCTGATGTTACTTGCCTATATACAGATCAAATAATCAGTTCTGGCAACTGTACTCTCAGGTGCCAGTGTTTTGTATTAAAAATGTGTTTAACCTTATTCTGCTCTGCATTAACCTCCTATATATGTGTTAGGGAGCAGATATCCTAAACATGTTATTAACATTAAATTGTATATAGCAGCTAGAGATAATCTGCTGATTTTAGTAAACACTACAACAAATATCACTAGAATCTGCTGTCAGCATCTTTTTGCACCACTTCTCAAGACTCCCTAATGTGCATTTCACATTACAGCTAAAACCCTTTGGTTTGTCCTATTATTTATCCAGCTGTGGTGTCACTGCACTTCCACAATAATAAGGAAAAAACCTAGGCAAATCTATGTTACAAAACTACACACAAAAAATTATCAAAAATGTTCTGATACACATTATTTAAGCATTTACTTTTCAGTTTAATATTGAGATAACACAAAGAGCAAGGAGATTGGATTGATGCCTTTTCATTCAAGATAGGTAGCACAATAGTTAAATAGATGTTCTAGGTAGATATTCCATATATGTAGGTATAACAGGGTTGCACTGTGCTGAGAAATATCAAAGATGAATCCTGTTAACATTATCAGAATGCTCTCTAGAAAGAAAACGTAAGAAATGGCATTTACTTTTCCACCTTGAGATCTTCATGATTTTTTTGACCCATCTGTCAGTACACCTGGTTGATAGATTATTTCTTCTCACTGGCTATCACGCTAGAGCACAGAGAGGCAAATCCCTTTGGAGCCAGCTTTAGTACTGCTCTTTATATTGGCTGACAAGTGGAGTCAAGAAGGGACAGTTGTTACCATCTGCCTAAAAGCGTGGTCTGGAACTTGTGTATGTATTTGTGCACATCAACAATTTTCCAACATATGTGCCTAAATTTAGTCTCTGAATTCATTATTGGGCTTTCAAATATGTGACCCGGTTTTCAGAAGTACTGACCACTCAGACATCTGGTGATTTCAGGGTAAGCTGTGATTATTCAGCATCTTTTGAACAAAATCACCCAGTGCAGTTTCCATTTTAAATCAGTGGAAAGACAGTTGTTGAATTTAGTAGATACTGAGTTGGCCTGTGGATATTTACCCTTTGGCAACCACATTTGACACTCTTAGCCAGGCCTGGTAATCACAAAAGAGAATCTGTCACCCCCATGAAAACTGCAGTGTCATATAATCAAAAAAGTATCACAGAACTCAGGCTTTTATTACTTTCTCCGTACCTCTTATTTAGTCTGTTTTGTGACTTAACATTTTAAAATCCTGAGCATCTTTTAACATTTAGCATCCTTTAAAAATGGAACTGTCAGAGAAATTTTCTTCTTCATAAATCTGAAAGTTTCCTACATCTATATATGTATGTAAGATACAGAATACATCAAGCTTTGGATGGGCATGTTGTGACAATGATATGGAGAGACATCATTAAAGCTTATTATCAGGGAAGCACACTAAAAAGGTCTAATGTTCAGTAAGAACTTTTGATTTTGGTTGCCTGACAGTACATTTTGGAAGACATGCAAAATATATGGTGGCTAAAATCTTTTGTTAGCTAAGTAATACAGCAACTTTACACTTCTGCAAAGAGCAAGTTCTTCACTTCTGAGGTTTACAGCTCATTTCTATAGCCCGTGAGGGTTAACAGTGCTAAAACTGACAGCATGTTACTGACTCACTAATTTGACTTCTTCCTGTTCTGGCTTCCATCCATGGATGTTCCAGGCCTGGAGAATGTTCATTCTAGACTAAAACTTGTCCTCCTTTTAATCTCAGTTACCGAGGAGGTTTTAGAAGAGGTATTGATTAGATCAGCTCCCCAGCTGTTCTAACACACAGCACTGGATTAGAAATATTTTTCTTGCTATGTGTCCTCTTCTATGTCTAAGCACAGCTTCTCTATGCTCAGGCACAGCATACAGCCTATTATACTGACTTTAACCTTGAAATTTTTAAATGCTATTTTTGGCATATTTAGAAAGGCTTCCTCTCTGCCTTGAAAAGCTGAACTCATGGGAACAAAGGTGGTTGAGTTTTCAATTGGAAGGATACAAAAGCAGTTCCAATTCTTTTGATCCTCTGCAGCCTTTCTTCTCTTTTCTTTTCTTTTAACAAGACAAAGATTTTATTGCCACAAGTTTGGAATGATCTACAAAGTCTTTTTTGTCAGTTGCAGTAATCCTCAGACACCTGGCCGGTCATTCCAGATCTAAATTCCATGGCAGTCTAATTTAAAACAAGCAGAAACATACCTTGTTCACAGGTACCTGCAATACTCTCACAATTCAAAAGTAACATTGGTTTTGCCAAAGAGAGAAACTGACTGGCAGTTTTCCTTGTTCAGAATCAGAGGAATAGCTGTGCAACAGGCAAACCCGAGGGCACAACTTGTTTTTCAGCTATACTGCTGAAAGCTGCTTTAGACATTCTGGCACTTTTTTTTCCCACTGCTGTATACTGAAGACATTTGCAGTATACATGTGTTGCCTTTTGTATATTTCTAAGTACTTCAATTACCTTCTAAATTTATATTATTTTTTCTCAATTTCCTTTGAATTAAACTGAAGCTACAAGAACTCTCAGGATTTCATTAAGTCCACTCCAAACGTGAATGCTATTATTGCCTGTCCCAACCCCAGTCCACACAATTACTACAGTTGTGGTTTTACCAGAGGACTGAACAGGAAAATATGAGGTGATAAAGGTAATTTCTACATTGTAGAATTGCAAAAAATTATCTTCCTCCTCAGTGAGCCACGAAAACAAGTCTCTCGTGCTTTTTCATTCATGAAGCACCTCCTAGCTCATTAAACTCTCTTAATGGTGATCCCTTTGCTATGTGCAAAGTGTATTTTTGTCAGACTTGATGACAATAACTAAAAAATGCTCCATGTTTTTAAGATGTTCTAGTTAAAGTTGCTATGAACTCATGAAATTATAGGAACAAGCTCGCTCATTCTGTCCCAATCTGTATGTGCATCTTTTTTAATTAAAAGAGAAATGTTAGTTTAAAAGATGTGTGCTCGATAATTATAAAAGGAGAAATGTATTTAGTGTCAACACACTTCAGGCTGGTATTTCACACATTGCTGCACTGATATGATACTAATGATTGCAGTTATTGGCTAAAAGAACAAAGGCTTATGAAATGTTAGCCATGTAACTAAAATAAAGGTCTAGAGCCAAGTGCGTTTTAACCATCCAGCAAGCCAGTGGGAAAGCATACTCCTCATAGAGGAATGACTAAAATTAGTAGAAGCAAATGGGGCTCTTGGATGTTGTGCTGATTGAAGAATGTAGAGGTATTAAAAAAAAACTTCTGTCTTGTGTCATTCAGGGCTGTTATTAATATTTGTAAATCGTGGGACTGTTTTCAGTCTCTGTAAGCCTTGTGTCACTTGTAGCCTCCTTGTTTAACATGCTTTGATTCTTCAACTCATGTCTGCTAAGGTATTTATTTCATGTTTCAAGCTACCCTATTGCTCAACAGCAGGTATCTTCTAACTTTTAACTGTACTTTTAAAGCCTAGTGATTGCAAACCTGCTGCCAGTTGCCCTGCTACACTAGAATCATCATCTCTTTTGTTTTCCAGCTGCAATACGTTTTGTACCTATACATCCAAACGTTCCATTACAGTATGAAATAATTATCAAGGAAACAGTCTTTGACAGCTTCATTCCTGTTTCCACATGACATTTGTTATCAGAAAATACCTTTCACATCAATACTGACTGAGATCAGACCTGTCTAGCTGCTTTTTTGACAGCTTTTTTCACGGCTCTGGAATGTCTGTTAATAATGATTGAGCTCTATGGCTTTTCTGAGGAATTAATGATTGGCTAGAAAGCTCCGTTGACTCAGTGCTCAGCAAAGCACTGTTCTCTCTAGCAGGTAATCAGTCCCTGAGAAATATTCCAAGGTTGCATCAGCATTGTTACTATTAACAAAAATGAAATATAGAATTTGAAACATGATTATTGCAATTGCCCTACATGTTCTAGATGTTCTGTATTCTTCAGATTCAGGTATCCCCACCTCAGATTCAGGTTAACTCATTAACTTTCTCTCTTAATTTTACTCTTTTTCAAACTCTCCTGTTTACATAAAGAACCTGCAAGAATCACTTCCAAGAATATATACAATTAAATAGAGAATTGAACAAGTGTATTGCACACATACAGAGTTAAGAGTGTGTATGCATTTATATCGCTTCGACAGAGACACAGCTATACATTGCTACTGGATGTACCAAAAAAACCCCACACCCATTTTCTAGCTTAAAGTTAAAAAAGCATTGCCATGGATCCACATGGGAAAGTCTCAGTGAAAACAAGTGAAAGACATTAGAGGAAAATAAAATAGGAATACTTAATTTTGTATAAGGTCTGTGCCTAAAATTAAGTATTTCACTAAAGTAAATGGCTATGTGATTCAGTAAAGACAACTCTGTAGGTTCTAGTTGAACCTTTAATCTTAATTGTTTCAGAGGCAAAATACGTTCCTTACAGGATAAAACTACAGAAAGGTAAAGTAGGTAACTATTACTCACCTTAAAGCACTGTCAAAAAGAGAAGTCTCAAAAGTGGAGGGTGATGGTGCTACGCTGGGAAATCTTTTGTGTTTCTCAACTTGATAAAGACAACTGAAATATATTAGACTTTATCAAGGAAAGTTTTATAAAAATCACATAATGTCCCTAGATGTGCTTCAATACTGTGTGTAAAACCCATTTCTCTCAACTAGATTTCTTGTTTCCATTACTATAGTTAATCGTTTTATATTATGATTGTGCAGGTGTTCTTTCAACAATGTGCTATGAAGTCATTAAAAAACACTGCTGCAGGTCTGGTAAAAAGAGTTCATGCCCTAATCTAGAAAAGCTCTAGTTCATTATTGGAACTCTAAGACATGGCACAGCCAAAATAACTTCACTGCTAATATGACTAACAGGCATAGGGAGCATAACAACTAATGTAACGAAACTCATTAGGGTAATATGATTTATGCGTTTTGGGTTCTAGGGGGTCTGATCCAGAGTCTTATGGTGCCGTAGAAAACTTTTTTTTTTTCTTAAGGAGCTTTAACCAGTCTCCTATTTCCCTGGTTGTGGGTTCTCATTCCTAGCACATCATGCCATGTAGGGTTTGATTCTGATCACTTGTGCCTGTACCCTGCAAATGATCTAGCCTATGTCCTTTGAGCTTTTTTTGCTATAGGAATTCTTAAGGAAGCCCCAGAAACTCAGTTAAACAAGAAACTTGTACCATAGTTAGTCAGGCTGAGTAGCCCATAAAATAAATCATTTTTGATGCTATTATTTCTGTATATGTATAGCACTAATCATGCAAAATATTTAAGCAGCTTTTTAGCAGTCAGACCAACAGCAAAAACTTGCATAATCTCAAGCGCCTGACAGGACTGGACCTTAAATGTCTCCAGATGCAATTGAAAGTATGGAACAGGTTCATTTTGTGCAGTATTTTCAGCACAAATTGCATCACAAAATGTTAAATAATAAATAATAGCAGAGAGAAGTATACACAAGGGAGGAATGATATGATTTCAGAGGAGACTTGAAAGGGGATGTTGATGAGGTGGAGGTTTTAAGAATTAAATATTAAAAACCAGAAAGGCTGAGTTTGGCTGGGACTGATTGTTTTTCTCTGCTGAGAAATAAACGGACTTTCTAACCTATCTCCTGGACAAGGATGCAAGGCTTACTGTGAAACTGTTCAGTGGAATCATCACTGTACTTAAGAGTCTATTTTTAAGAGAAGGCAAAGGATCGCAATTAGCTAACTACAGCCCTCTCCGATTCCAAACGTCTGCTTTGTCCTCTGCCTCACCTTCTTGTTTATTTACCACTTACCAACTCCACACGGAGTTGGCCGAAGTTCCCGAGGCGTGGTGGCAATGTAGCCCCGTGGCAAGAGGGGCAGGGAGAGGGATGGCAGCATGCCATCCCCAGGGCCTAGCGCACCAGCCCCTCTGCCCAGGGACAAGAGTAGCCCGCAAGGCCAGAGCGAGGGTATCGCAGTCATCCCTGCGATGCAAAGGGAAGCTGCTTGCAGCACCATCCCTCGCTGTTAAATCATGCCATAATGGGCTTATTTCCTACATTTGGTGGCAGCATAGTATTCAGTATAATATTATTGGTACTTCCACAGGTTACTGCGAAACCAAAAGACGGAGATGAGAGAGTTAAAGGAAAGGGATGGGGAGTGAATCACTAAAAAAGACTTTCCCAGAGTCAGTTCTCTGTTTGGGAGAAGTTATTTTAATTCCACTTCTCACAAACAACCTGCAGCCTCACTATGTCCTCTGGAGCCTGCCTCCCTGACATTATAACAAGATTTTTAAATAAATGATGTGCAGGGGCAGCTCATGTTCAGCAGACACAGCGGTAGCCCCACTCTGAAGCATGCGGTACCGGTAACGCCGTACCTGTGCGCAGCGGGCCGGGCTAAGGGCAGTGCCCGCTCACGCCCGTGCCCTACTGGGGGCGCGGCCCCATGGACACCGCTCCGCCGGGAGGACCTGCCTTCGCCTCACAGGTAAGCGAATCTCCGGAGCGGCGCTAGCCTACCGGGAGAGCAGCCACCGGGAGAAAGAGCGATCCACTTACCGGGCCCCGGCGCTCCGCCTTCCTCCCTCGAAGCACCCCCCTCAGCCCGGGCCCCAGCGGGGGCGGGGGGCTGCGCGGGCTCGGGCTTTAGGTCGGCGCGCGTCGGCCGTTACCCCCCTCAGTAGTGGGTGGGTGAGGGGAGGCGCTCCCGCGCTTTTGGAGACGCACCTGTGAGGAGCGCCCGCCTGAGCGGGAAGTCTCTTATGTAAGGGACAGCGGGGAGCGGGTCTAGCCCTGCCGCGGG
>VZTM01031177.1:6733-37125 GCA_013400555.1 Jacana jacana
TGTTGTGGTGAAGCAGGAAAAAAAAAAAAAAAGGTAGTGCCCCATCATTCAATGACCAGGAGGCTTTGAATTACAATAGACAGTTTCATCTGGAATGCTGTTACATTGTAGGAAATTTACCCAAAGGTCTTCTCTGAGAACGTAACGGTGGTTCAGGAGGGAGCAAAACTGATAAGCCTTTAGGACATGGAAAGTTATCTGCATTCAGAAAGTATTTCAACTGTCAAATTCTGGCAGTTGCTATGCAGAGATGTGTAAGTAACAGTTGGACTCTGTGAGTTAGCCTGACCATACTGCACAGGACGCTATAATGGCAACGTACTAAGTATATATATAATTTTAATCTTTTGGTTTTCAAGGTCTGATTCATGATGTATAATGTGTAAGATTAGTCACATCTCAACTGTAATACAGGCCTGAGCTGTTTAAGGCTGAATGGGTTGCTGATGCAGCTTTAAAAACCTCCACAAAAACTGCCGCCTTATCTGAAAAACACCTCCTAAGTGTTCACTTAACGCAGATGTCCTTATTTTTGGTCAGCCAGGTGAATATAGATGCAAACATTATATGCTGTCCTTAGGATGCATGAGTATAAACTATCTTCCTTCATCATCACCAAGAATGAAAACACAGACTATGCAACTTCAGCATCTGCAATTTATGTTCTCAATAAAAACTGTGTAATGCCCACATAACTGGTAAGTTTAACATAGCACTTCACAGTAGCCCAAAACCCATTACTAGGAGCACTGGGAGAGAAACCATTAGTTGGATCACATTTTCATACCCACTATTTACTCACTTGAGTAAAATATATCTTAAGAAAATCTTAAATATAGTCTATTTTTTCTAGGAGTGATACCTCAAACACAGAGATAGGAAGAAAGTAGACCAAGGGGAAGATTAACTTCCAGAAGGAAGTTGCAGTGGCTTTTGAGCTCCCCAGTGAAATGCAAGAGTCAAAGTTCAGTACACAACGGCCACCAGGAACATCTAACTAAATATGACTGCTCAATGCTCAAGTGCTGTTTTGATCAGTTCTTGTGATGAAGCTGAACTCAGTAAGCACAGCAGCTGGTAAGTATTTTTTCTTCTGATCAATTATACATTTAGAGAACTGCAGAGAGACAATTACCGTAAGTTCAAAATAATCGAAGGATAAGGAGGCTTTATCCCCAACCTCACCACCCGCAAGTCACAGGCAGGATTTGCAGTACTTTTGGTGTTTTATCTGCTAGAAAACCTGTCTGAAATGTGTTTGATACTATCTTGAAATACTTGGAGGTATGTTAAATGCCTTTGCTCCTCACAAAGTTTTTCTGCCTGGAGTCTTTATTTGCTCAGGGTCCATTTTTCCTTTTTGATTTCCATTTCCTTCTACATGCATTTGTGTCATGTGTGTGTTTCCCCTCCTCCCAGTCACAGTAAGACATCACAGAATAAACATGACAATCAGTTTTGTATATTTAGATTTTCACTAATCTTGTTTTAAGAACAAAGACACTCCATACCCTAAACAAGGCACTACTGGATCTAGGACCTTTGCTAGGAGGTAAGTACTGCATTCTATTATTTGAAGGGTGATGTTTAAATGTAGAAAGAATTTTCTAAGAATCACAACAGAGACCTTAGTGTTCTGTCTTTGCCAAGACTGCTCAGTAATTTTCCAGGCCTGCCTTTCCTAGAAGGAGAAAGACAAATACAGAAGTGACAGTGCCCACAGAAGTCTACTTATTAATGACTTAGAAATTTGAGGTTTAATTTCACACTTTGGAAAAAGGTGTATTTAGAAAATATGGTATACAGAACTGTGTTTAACCTTTGAAGTACAAGTGTTACACAACGAGTTAAGTTTTGATTAGTATCTTTCAGTATTACAGTAGCAGAGCAGTATCAAGAGACTCCTGCAGTGAGATTAGGCTATTAGGAGACCACAGAATTGAATACGCATCCACCTAACATGCATTCTAACGTGTGATTTACTGCATAACAGGCAAAGAATAAGATGAATGAGAGCATTTCAATACTGACAAATTCTCAACACATCCAGGAAGAACTGAAGTGATGGTTATATAAAGACCTCAAAACCATATAATATAATTTCTATGACCTAGATAATTTCAAGTGTTTCCTCCTATTTATTTTAAAAACCCAACCAAACACGTAAAACCACCCAGAAAACATTTTTTTTAATATATTAATCCCAGCCTGATACATATACAATCTTCATGGCCAAACTACAGGCAGAAACGGGGAGTAAACTCCCCAAAAGAAAAAAAGATTGGCCTTCTGAAAAAGCCATCATTTAATTTTAGCCACAAAAGAGCTCTTAAAAATATTTGTTTTATTATGCTATGTTGCCTAGAAAAAGAAGAAATTCTAACTGCTCCCTTACTGAAACTGATGATTACCTTCTCAATATTTTGCATTTCACAAATTAGAAATTAAAACCTTCTTGCCCAGGATGGACAGGCTAATATGCTTGAGAGACAATGCTTTAGTCTGCCATAAATTAGCAAAATCCAATAGACAAATAGTATCCAAATATACTGTAAAGTGTAGCACACTGTTTAAAAGTCAGAAATGCTTAAAATTCACATTCTGAAAGGAGTTGTGCAAGCAAAAACCTCACCAGGGAGTTCACAGAGAGTGCACACATTAAGGATGCGAGCGTGGTCAGAGAGAACTCCATTTAGATTCCACTATATATTATCAGAAGGGAACGATGGATGGTTTCCAGGGGTGAAAGAGTGCTTTTCACCAGAACACTACATAACAGCAGCTTAGTTTGCAAGCTCTCCTGGAACACACTACTGAAGAACTGAACACACACTTCAAATAGTTTCAATGATTTAAACTCTGGAAGTAAAAGATTAAGCTCTCAACTCAAAAGAGATGTAAGACTGATGAATACTAATATATTCAAAGCAGCACGGGATCTCAGTCTGTAGTTTCAAATAAACATCTGCTCTTGGGAGAAAGTACTGATTCACTGGAACCCAATTGCTTTTCTAGATTTTTTTTTTTCTTTCCCCTGGATAAACATGCATATTCAGTGATAGTACAAGGAAAGGTTTTTTTCCAGCTCAGGTAAGGATTTCTAGTCAAAATTATTCAAAAGGACCGACATTCAAATGTCCTGTGGCTAGAACAAACAATGGCCCAAAAGTTATGGTCAACATGAGGGATGGAAAAGGCCCAGCCATAAAACCTTGTTCTACCAATTCAGAAGCATTATCTCATTTGTCTGCCAGTGGACAGAGGAATCGTATTTTAATTCTGCAACAAAAATGTTCTCCTGGCATCCTTAGAGCAAAAGGGGGTGAATGGTGGTGATTCAGAAGATCTGACCCCAAGCCCTGTTTTTGTCCCTGGGCAGGTGAGTGGCCTGGAGCAAGCCAGGACTGGATGTCCCCCTTTCCCCATGCAGGAACAGGGGCCACACTGCCTTCCCTAGGCAGTTCCAGATAAATGATTGTACCAACACTGGCTGTGTTCAGTGCTATTAAAGTATTCAACATGATCTGAAGTCCCTTCAAGTAGATTAAAATCTGTGCAACATTTCTGGTCAACCAAGTGCTTACACAAGCTTACTGTATGGCATATCTGATATCAATCCAAACTATCCTTAAATGATCCTGGACAGTATGGCCCAAGAATCTTTCCAAGCCCAAAACTGACTGTATTCCCACAGAAAGTAATATCACTCATGGAGAAAGTCATAACGCAAAATTTTGTGCAATTGTAGCTTATAAAAGTTAATTATAAGAGTTTCTTCTGTCCCTGGCACAATGCATACCTTGTCATAAACATCATCATAATTGAGCGCAATTGTCCACTACAAACCCATTCCACGTACCCAGAGGCAATTATATTAATACTTGAAATACAGAAGGAAGTGCAGCTCTGGTATGAATTAAGCTTTAGGACAAAAATGCTTTGATGGACTAGCACTGCTAGAAAATAGCAGTAAACATGCACATTGTTTCTTTTGGAAGCTCATTTTAGGTGCAGATGAGCTACTCACTTTTACAGCTTCTGTTGTGCTCATTGCTATAGCATTTAAGTTCTCACGCATTAAATAAAATCACCATATGCATCAAGGATGGGTTGAAGGCCATTTTATGAACGTTAAATGCTTTCCTGCTTTTTTTCCCCCCTCAATTTAAATGGCAAACATCTCATCTGTTATTATAAGATGAGTAGCACCAGGAAATACAGATTCTTTGAGAACCAAGACCATGTTCATACACCACCCACTGTCCTCAAAGTAGAACTGCTTCATATTTGACATTTAACTATTGATCAAATATTACTCACATCCTACAGAAAATCCACCTCAGCATTTCTCAACAGTTTTAAATGAAAAGAAGCAATCTCTGTTGACAGGCAGAATGGCATCAAGCCAACTTGAATCTTTCCTCTCCGGACAGCATTACACACCATCTCCAGCATGATCACCTCAGCAAGCACAGGTAAAACCTCAGCTCTGTGGAGGAGGCAGTATAAAAAATATGCTTCATGTGTGTTCTCCTTTTGTGACATACAGCGAAAGTACAGGCCTGCTGAAAAGAGATGACGTGAGGTTAGGGTTTTTTTAATTTTCTTTTCCTTAAGTGAGGAGAGCTTCCTTTTACTAATGTTTGAGGTTTTGAAGAAACTTCACATAACTGGTCAGTATTACAGTTAGAAAAGACAGAGAAAAAAGGCTGTGTGCTTTTCTGGTTTCAAGTAAAACAACTTGGAACAATATTTACAAGTTTCCACCAGAAAACAAGTGAGGCATCATACACAGCAATCAGAACAAATATGACCTATCAAGACCTTATCTTCACCATAACTAACCAGAGTGTAACTGAAGGACATACATTTAGAAACCAGAGATGGTCCACAGAATTTTGCTACTATGTCACAAGAGCAAAGTGGAAGGGAAAAAACCCCACAACCCAAACCCTATCCTATATTATAGGGCTCTGAATTTGTTATGATGATGTTATTGTGACTGGGCGCCATTTGAATATCTCAGACTTAGTCAAGCAAGTCTATAAAAAGACAATTAAAAAAAACCCAAAACAACAAAGCACACAACCACAGTGATTTTCAGTTTAATACATCATAGGCCCCAAACTTCAAAAACTACAATCATTTGCAAGAATGTTGACATCAAGAGGAACTTCAGGCACCCAAATCTGTTGAAGAATCTTCTAATGGAGACCTTTAGAATACAATATATTGCAACGCTGGCTTATGCCATAACAACGCAAAGAAGTTGGGTGATGTGTTTTGAAGAAAATCCAGGAAATCTGCATGACAGCCCCTGATCTGCACAATTACAAGTAGAATTCTTCATGTTCCCCCAGCCTCCCTTCAAAACATTAATACATTCAGTGAGATGTAGTTTTATACTACGCTGCTTTGACCTTTGCAGTATTTTATATTTTAAGCAAATGGGCATTACATACCATTCCCAGCGGCTACCAAGACTGTAAACAGGAAGAAACGAAGAATTGCAGCCAATCTAATTGCAGAATATTGAAAAGGTCAAAGAAGTGCACCAAGTCAGTATAATTTGCAAAATGAAAGTTATGAAGAGCCCTTTGATGGGAAAAAAATATAAATAAAGTAGTAATGGAAATAAAGCACTCAATCAGTATTGACCCAATTGTGCTGGGGATGAGGAGAGAAACCCACAAAACTTATCTATCAGGAACTGGAAAATGTGAAGCCAGTGCTGTGGCAAAGATGGGTTGCAAAATGCCAAGCAACAAAATCTGTCCACCTGGATGCAGCCCTGAGTGATGTGCTGTAGGCAACCCTGCTTTAGCAGGGGAGTTGGACTAGATGATCGCTAGAGGGTCCCTTCCAATTCTGACAATTCCATGGTTTTGCACTAATACATTTAAGTCAGAATTTAATTGCACTAACACAATTGCACCAGTGTTAATAGCAAATAGCTCTGGTAGAACTACTGGGACACCATCACTCTATGACCACAATGTACCTGGCCAGAGTTCCCATGGTCACTTACACACACTCTGGAAAAACAGATACCAGCCATGCACAGATATTGTATTCATAAAACTGCTACCTCTAAGCAGGCTGGGTGCTTAGCAAACTACACAGCAAAGTTATTTTGACAAGGACACCAAAACCAGAACAATAACTGCTGGGGTTCAGACGATCATGACAATACCCCCAGAAAACATGGCACCAAATCTGGAGACAAGAGACAGTGCATTACACGCTTTTCAGTGCATAGCCAGGGTAGCTAAATCACCCAAACAGCCTCTTCTACTCTTACAGTACTAGTTAGGTTCCTCCCACAAATGAGCAGTTACCTTGCGTGGGGATCTACCCCACCATCATGAAACCACCATAGTGAAAACAATGGAGAAGAGCCCTGCATATGGAGCAAGTGGCAAAACCTTGACTTCACCCCAAGCTCACCCCAGCCTTCCTTTTCTAGAATTCACCTCATTAAGAGGCCACCTTTCTCATCAACAAGCTCATCACATTTGAAATCACAAGTAAGCCACAAACAAGCAGAAGCAAATCATTTCAGCTAAGATTTCTTTTTAGCCTCCTCTAGCATAGTCCAGTCCCCAGATCTTTTTATTGTATTAATGAGGCGTTCCCCGTAACAGCTTCATGTGCTCCAAATGTGGCTTCCTAGTTTTTCCCCACTCCCCTTAATTCCTCCTCTTAATGCTTTTGCACATCAACTGTCCTTGGACTTAATACAGCCTGTTGATTCCTCTAGCATCACCTATTGTGACAGAAAAGTTTTCCTCTTATAAAAATTTCCCATGTCCCATGGATAAGGCAAGTAATCATGGCTATTTAATTATTGTCAGGTAAATCCCCAGCATATATATCTGCGGTTGATATTCTGAATTAAAGTAGCAGCCCTTGTGATGGTTGGAGAATTATAAATAAGAACAAAAGTGATCTAATGAGACGCAGTGGGAAGCGGTAATTATTGGGCCTTCATAAGGGGAATTTCCTTTCTCCAACTGAATTTAAACTCTCAGAACTTTCTTCAGTCTAACTTAACAGTGATTTGAAATCAAAGTTAACTTTCCGGTACCTTGACCTTCTACTTTCTGGAAATCTTTAAGTTGGTTGAAAACTGTTTTTAATGCAGGTCAATACAAATGTAGGGCAATGAGATGCTGTGATTCCTGGAGGGTTTCCTTAGACCTTACTTTACTTTCTGAGTAAGAACTTGAGACACTACTTTACAGTTTAACGGCCTCTCTTGGCCTTCCTTTTGCCCAGGAAACGTGGCTGTTGGAGCTCCGTGACTCCTCAAAGTAATGTAAATGACTTTTTCATCTCCACACCGAGCCTTCTGCATTTGTTGCGTGTTTAATCAGAGCTATTCTACCCATTCACAAAGGGCTCCAGTGTATAATTTATGAAGAAGTATGAAAAATAGTCTCAAGAAATTTACATTTATATCATGGGACCAATGCAGTTGCTGCTGCCTTTTTTTTTTTCCTTTTAATACATTCAATTTTAAAGAAAATCGAATGGAAGGAGAATAATGAAAAGAATTTTAAACACTGAAGAAATAAGTAATGCTAAAGCAGCAGAAATCTCAAAGTGTAAAGCACTAAAACCAGAAAATAAATAAATAAATACATGTTCTATCACTCCAAACCCCCTGGGTTTTCAAAGTTCAATGATGCTTCATATCAAGCAGCTCAATGTGCAACACAAGGTATGAAAAGCCCCATTCTTCAGCACTGAAGCTCCCTCCTTACACAAATCTGATGCCACAACTTATTGTTTAAGGTAATGCTTTGGGGATGGGGACAATTTCTTGCTCACTCTGACTGGGAGAGTCCCCACCCTAAATGCATTAAATGCTCTACCAGAAACACAGTGGCCAGCATCAATTCCCAACATGTTGTCCACAAAGATTAACCAGCACTAACTATATGAAGAAGTAATATATTTGAACCTCCTCTCCCAAGATTTTTATTAACATTTGCTTGTTTATCACAGCACAGAGCTCATTACTGGTGTAATTTAAGATCTCTACGATAAGAGCCCATAGGGAAAAGATTTACTGGTCACATGTGTAAGGTATGTAAGGAAACAGTAGGATAATCATGCCAGTGAAGCCACTTCCAAATAAATTCATTTGAAAGGAAAACTAGACCACAGTCAAGCAAATGTATGAGGAAGAACAAAGCTTCACAACACCAATCCATAAAATGATGGGACACAAAAATAAGGCACATTAGTGTAACATTTAAACTAATGAAAATGAAGAAATACAAGTTATGAAAGTAGGAGATGGGAAGAAAAAGACAGCAAGAAAAGTGAAAGAAAAAAGGTGGCGTTTCCTTTCAAAGAGGAGAATATTGTTCTAGAGAGGTGCTGGAAAGAATAGACCAACACAAAAAGGTTTGTGGCAGACAGATAGGGCTTGAAACATGACAGTTGATTTTACAGGCTAAACTACTGTCAGAGAAGGAAAGAGAGGAAGAGGAGACACGTGCCTGGGGTAATGCAGGCTCTGCTGCTTTTCAGGTCCTGCCATTCAGCACCAGTTTGGGGAAGGCAGCAGTAATGGGCCCTGCAGAGCAGAAGTGTGAGCAGTGCAAGGTGCTGGGTTATGCATAACACAACTAGCATTCTGCAAAACCTCATAGAGTGTGCTAAGTTTTAAGAAACATTCAGGTGATGCTAGAACTTAACTTACTAAGTTTCTATGAAATAAAGGGATGCCAACTCCAAGAGCACACATACTCTTATTTTATTCCCCCTTGTTCCTAGAAGCAGGATAGCTATTCAACAAAGCAGATAAAGCAGGTAATATTTAAACCTGAGCACCACAGATAGGCAAAGGTAACCCTTCAAGATTCTGGCAGTGACAGGGGAAAGGCATAATAAAGTCCATCTAGTCTCCACAGCAAAATGTTGCTGGCTTCTCTGCCTCACCTCACCTGCTCACTGAGCAAGTGCCATTGTCCAGCACAAGCATGACAGGTTTTATTCACAGAAAAATACAAAAATGTTATGTCTCTCTCTGAGTATGTCCAAACAACTGCAGATGAACCTGTTATTCCACTACAGTCAGTGTCATTTTGCTGTTACTTGCAACAGAAGGAATTCTTTAGCAAAAGTTGTCTGAGATCAGGCTCAATCCATGCCTGAAACACACTGAAAATTTCAGTGAAAAAACATGGACTGCAAGTTTTCCCTGACTGCAGCCCTAACCTCTGCTGTCTGTCAATTCTCCAAGTATTTCAGATTCAGATCCCAGAAGTCATAATAAAAAGACTCATCCATCTTTATTACTTCAAAGGGAATATATTACCAACTAAAATGTCACTTAATTTTTAACACAAACTATATATTTTCTGGTGAACAATTTACATGGAAACCACATCCACAGCACACAGAAGATGATTAATGTCCAATCAAATATAACAGAGTTTCATCCTAACAAATATTTTGTTATCGGCAGTCACTATGATTTATTGTGATCCGTAAAGCTCATGCTCTCCCCTCTTTAAAAATAATAATAATAATAAAAATTTTAAAAAATAAAAAAAAAAGGGAAAAGAGAAAGAGAAGTAGCGGGGAGAGAGAGACTATCTTTATAAAATGAATTTGTGTTCCCCACAGGAATGTTCCATTTTTGACCATTTTCAAAATAAATTAAAATAGCATTATGAAATGTCACAAATCATACCTTCCTAATAGAAATGCAGGTCTGTTGTGGGCTCTGATACAGCCCATGTGAAATGGCTTACAATTACAGTTCCTATTTATTTCTACTTTGTTGCTGAGCTCAGTTGCAAAGGAAAATTCTCCTGCAATTATAAATCCTGGGCCAGACCCTCAGGAGGTGCAAGCCAGCACAGCTCCATCAGCCAGCCCTTTCCCACCCCCAGCATTTCCCTGGGCAACATTAAGGACACCGTATTACGAGTGAGTTTCCCACATGACAGCCACTGCCCGAGGACACACAGGAACCTTGAAGTTCGAGCTCAGGTCACTTTCTTCCATTGAAAACAGCACACCAGCATCCAACAGGGGAACCCATGGGATCAGGGATCCCAGAAAAAAGCAGCAACAGTAAGAACATTCCCTACCATGTAAATGCAGTGTTATACACCTTAAAATCCTACCACTCACCCCTCTGCCCCACATTTCCCAGACAATGTTTAAGAATGGTCCCTGCCTCAACATAATGCATGAGAAACAGTTTGAGTGCAGCTCCCTATTCTGCTGACAGTTTAGTGATATGGACACAGGCCACCTCATACCAGATATCTGCAGGGTCAGAAATGGTCCTGGGCACGTTCAGGTATACATATATATACATATACATAGGTTCTCTACCCTGGCAGTTAATCACTGTATTTTTCAGTTTTCACACTGATCTTTTTTTTTTTTTAATTATTAAAATAGTTTGAGATCCATAAGTGAAAATTGCTGTACAACTGTAAAGTACTGCTAATAAAGAAAACTGTAACACTGTTTCAGTACATCACCAACAAATTTTGATTTCAAAAGTCACAGCTGACTATTGAATTATTGATTCAGATTCACCAGCTGATAAACTAACACAGATCTCCTCCAAACTCAATGAGGATGCACGCACCACTGGTTGCTCTCAAAGCACATGAAGTCTAATTTTACTCTCTCTCAGATTTATTTAAAAATGCAGCAAAAATAAAAAAGCTGTAACAGTTGCTAAATCATGTTTTAAAACTAAGCACAAAGGAAAGCACAAATTTCAGTAGTCAATCTGTCTTGGCACAATAGTTGTTTGGATTTCTTTTCTTTATAGAAAACCACAGAAAAATTACTTGCAAAAATCATATTTTTAAATAAGAAATCTATTATACAGTGGCGATGAATTCAGTGATGATTCAGTGCACACAATGGTGTAAGAAAATGCAACCACCCTGAAAACTTTCTTGGCTTTAAAAAAAATCACTGTAAGCATATTAATTTTACAAACAAAACTTTTCATAAATATAAGTCCTTTACATTATCTGGCAAGAAGGGCAGAAGGAGATTAAGGGCTAAGACTATATAAAAGAATAATTATGGTTAAGAACAGACTAAATGCTTTCCATATGGCAACTGATACAAAAAGCTACTCCCATTAAAAGAGAAGCCAGCAATACCAAGTAAATCGTATTTCTTTACTGCAGCATTTTTTTAAAGGGAATGCAAACTTCTTAAGGCAGGCTGTGACACACGTTCACCTACAGAACAGCTGTGGTGGCTCCAAGCACGGCCAGCTTCCCTCTGCCATCTGCCTGCTCCCAGCTGCCCGCCAGCATTTCCCGACCCACAGTGCGCTCCGGGAGGGACACACCAATGCACCCACCAACGGCAAAGCCAGCGCTCAGCTGCAACCCCTCAGGTGAGGAGTTTAAGCCAACACGCTCCAATTCCCCTGGGAGCTAGGAACAAGTACTTATTGGGTTGTTTTTTTTATTCCCCTGACTGCTTCCAAGGTAGCTTGAGTATTTCTGGCAAAGAGGTGACATAGAAAATTGGGGAAGCATGAGTAGGACTAACACATTAAGCTATCACAGCAGGATTGATAAAACTGTATCTAAACTTCCACTTTTTAGCTATGCCATCTTAGCTGTGGTAATCTCCAACTTCCCCTCCAACAACTGGTTCTACTTACGAAGTCTAGTTCCTGCTGCTTTTATCAGACTAGCTCAAGACACCAATGATTTGGAGGCACAGGTTTGCAGTGAAAGGAAAAGAGGCTGCTCTACTACTTTAAGAAGCAATTTAGAGTTTGATTTTTCTGCATGCATCCTGAAATCTCAAATTAACAGCCCTCCTTACTAAGCCTTATTTCTAAGATATTAAAATAAACATTTACTTAGTTACGTGGTTCCTGGGGAAAAGATCTCCTGCAGGGAGTACCTCTAGGAATTGAGATCGAAAAAATAAAAGCTGTTGTCAGGATAACTAAGGCCAGACTAAAAACCCTTTCCTCCCAGCTGCTCTGGTGGCTGTTGAGGAAAGCCTGTTCCTTTGGCATCAGCAGAAGAAAGCACAAGTGCCAGCTCCGTTTGCTGTGAGGCTGTTGGTATTGCAGTTAATGGAGCTGTACACAGTGGCAGAACACTTTCCCTTTCCCAGGTTATTACAATTCCTTCATTTTGAATCCAGATTTCTCAGAATATCATTTTTAAGTACAAAAATGGGTAGGTGGAATCACAGATCATTCACACGGCCTGCAATCCCTGGCAGGGTCTTTGTGCCACCTTCTCTTTTCCCTTCCCAGCAGGGTGGCTGCCCCAGCCACGCATTTCACTACCTCCTGCTGGCAGAGCTCCACAGAAGTCAGTTCAGTCACCTGAGGATCTGGTCACGCTTTTTTACTGAAATTTGTAAAGGTAAAAAGTCTTTAAAGAAGAAAATAAGACATGGTCAACACATCGGAATGCTCTCATTCATCACTCTATTTAAATACACACAGAAAGCTTATTTCAATTTGGGGTACAAGAAGAAACAGGATTGTGTCTTACTAGTGAAGCCCAGGATGGTGAGTAGAGGAAGCTGCCTGCCTCGCTGTCAGCATTGCAGCTCCACAGCCAAACACTGCACCACTTTCCTTTCTCCAAGATTTTTAAGCTGCAGTGCAAAACAGGCACTATCAAATCATTCATTAACTCAGAATTTTCCTTCAAAAGAGGGCACCTTAAAGCAAGGCTAATGCTAAGAGCCCTGAGGGCACAGAAGACAGCAACAATGAGCAACGCCACAAAAGACTGCTGCTGTGCAAAAGGGTCTTTTCAAACATGCTGGGGGGGTGTTACCTGTTTCCTGACTTTAGTTTCACGTTAACAATGGCATATTCACCTATGACAGCGATAATGCTGTATACTAATTGCACCCAAGTCCTGAATTCTCAGAGTAGAGACACCTTGCTGGTGCTTAAGCCACCAGTAAACTAACTTGTGGTTGTGTGTCCTATTACAAGGGACATTTTTTTGTGTGGTGAGATTATGTACTAGAAACAGGTTTCACTGAGTGTGTATTGCTAAGCCCCAGTGATATTTCTAACCCCAGGATTTGCACATCTTGGCTTGAGTACAAAATCTGCATGGGTTTTTTTATTTGTTAGGGTCAAGGATGAGGGGAGGTAGGTCAGCCCCGCTTTCCTTTGCTCTGGTAAATGTAAAGGGGTGTGTGTGTGTGTGAAAATAGTAGAATTAGAATTAGATTCACTTCCCCCTTCCCCTCCTTGGTATCTACTAAACAGATTATAAGAAATGCCTAGAGATGTGTGCGACCATGACTGTAGATCTTCAATCAAAGAGCCTATCTGTAATGAACTTAAAACCCTATCACCACTGTAGTTTCTGACCTGGGCTTTTCAGGCAGCAGAGGTCACACAGATGTCATCTGTGGTTTTTTTATTTCCACAGGATAGATTTTAAATTCTAAATGCCTTAAACACCTGTTCTTAAAGTGATTCACCTTCACAATAGTCCTCCCTGGCTTACTTTGCTTTCAAAAGCAGTTATTTTACAGATATAATGCTAAATTTTCTCTTACCTGAAAAAATAATCTCGTCTACTATAGCATCTAATTCCACCAATACAAGTACAACATGACTGAGGTGAGAATATCTGTAAGGCTAGTTATTCTGTGATTTCTATTTAACTTAATCCTATTAGAGTGGGTTAAGGTCAGAGTACCTCAAATGTTTAGTTAATGATCCGTATATAAACAGTACCAGCCCCAAGAACATTTCTGGACAAATTGTACTACAGAGACAGCAGTGTCTATTACAGAATGGTGGTTTCCATTCTAGAATGGCCAGTTATGATAAAATAGAGAAACATATTAAAAAACCTCTTCTGATAAAGAAAAAAAGAAACTAGTGTACTTCAGAAAGTATTTCTCTCTCCAAAGAAACGATTATGTTATTGTGGAAGTGCCAAATAAAGAATCCAATTCAGGTGCAATCCCAGACTTGGCCAATATGCCACAGCTTCCCCACTTTTAAACAGTTTTCCCTAGTTCCTTTTCATCATTCATATTTCTCTTGCCCTTTTCAATTTTTACTGAGCCTTCTCTGTAGCTACACCAGAAAAGCCTGGATCTGTGCACCTCCAAGCACCATTCTATCCCATATAAGATCATTGCAAAACAACTCTCCTGTAATTAAAGCGTTTCTCTGAAGCACCTGTAAACTGTACAACCAGGCAGGCATTTTAATTCGCTGATGCTACAGCTGTGTTTACAGCTATTATCTATATTCTACTTCATTTAAGGTCACAAGACGGCTACAAGCTTCCAATGGAAAAAGATCAGTCTTATTCCACATAACATTATTCTATGATAGACATATAGATCTTGAAGGATCACTTTACACACTAGGAAAATACAGCCACGCTGAAGTACCACGTAACTAACACCAGCTCACAAAGGTCAGTGATAAGAAAGATGTAATAAAGTGATATAACAGGTAAATCACTGTATCTCTGGAGATTTTCTACTGAACAGAATTACAGTCATGCTACTAGCGATAACTGCATACTAAAAAGAATTTTTTCCATATTTAAAGTTGATTGAAAGATACTTTTTTTTTAGTACACTAAATTGTCACGTAATCCAGACCATTTCTAAACCACTCTAAAGGAACTGAGCCCTGCAAGTAAATTGGTTATATTTCTGCTAAGACTACATTAAATAAGACTAAATTTCTTTGTGAATGGCAATGTATCTTTCATGAGGCACTATTCTGCTTTCTAAGCAATGAGCTGAGGAAGGTCAGAGCCCATGAGAGGGTCTACTCCAGAAGAATGTAACCCCAATCATTTACCCAGCAGCCCTGCCACCACACATATTGGAGTCACCCGATAAGTGAAGAGCTCATACAAATAGTCTTTGCTTTTCTACTGAAAAACATGCATTTCCAGTTTCTTCTTCACTATCCACAGATGTGCAGCCAATGCAGGCACTTCATTTATCAGAAAACGACAGTGCTGACAGAGGCAGTACAACCAGGCAGCCTCTTCCATCTGTTAAATATATGCCTCTCCGCTCCCTCTGAACTTTCTTCTTCCTTCTGCAGGGAGGAGGAGCACAAGTGGGTTTATGCTAAATATTTTGGCCATGTATACTATTTTTGCCTTATTCTTCTCTAACTGACAAGTCAAATTCCCCATGTCAGACCAGCACAGTCATTTATGCCACTCATTGTTTGCTCACAAAAGTATCTACTGAGAATATAATACAGTATTGTCAGATCAGAATGACAGTTGATGATAATGTGAGTTCCTCTGTACTCTGGTTGCCAATATTATAGTCTAACACTTATTGAGGTTTAATGCTCAAGGGAAAGAGAGAGCAAGGCTTTTCAGAGTGCAGCTAGCTCCAGTTTAGGAAGAGCATGGCTTGATAACAATATATTAAACAAACAACAAAAAACCAACAAAGTTTGGAAGAAGCAAGATATGTACGATACATCCCAAAGATGCATCTGACAAAGCCTCAATACACACAAGCATCTTTCAAACAATCTCCCTTTATCACTTTACTGGTAGTAGTTCACGTGGAGAAAAACAAAATCAGCTCTTGGTGCCATTTCAGAACGCTAATTCAGTCTACAAACCTAGATTAAATTTGTGGCCGGTGCAACCATAGGGTAATAAAGAATGAGATTTATCATTCAATGTACACTGGATTTTAATCAGATTATGAACCCTTCTCAGAATGGTGGGGTGTGGGTTATTTTATGGGGGTCTAGAACCTTCCTTAGCTCTTGAATTTACTGACAGTTGTTTTGTAGGAAAAAAAGAAAAGCATAGTAAGTGAAACCAAACCAAGACAGTCTCTCTGCAGGGGCCCAGCTGCCCCACAGGCTCTGCTCAAAGTGTTCTCTCCCTTTCTGGTCTTCGCAGCTTGCACTTACTCCTCTGGCAACCACAGCACAACCCAGTTCCCTTACAAACCAAAAACATTTAAAGGGAACAAAGTTAGGAAGAGAGTAAAAAGCATATGGCCAGACTACATATAATTTTAAAAACTAACAAGAACTGTAAACAGTTTCTCTTCCTATCATTCTTTCCACTCTGGTTCTAGTCTTTCAATTATCAATGTCCAAATACATCGATGAGGTCAGATTTTGGAAGGACGAACCTCAGAAAACCAAACCCATAAGAACTTCATCCTGGATATTAATTCTGTTCAATCCTTTAATAGCAGACAGAAGCAACGTGTTTGAGAGAGATTACTGACTCCAGATAAAAGGATTTCTGGAATCCTTAGAATGAAGCACGGAACAAGAAATGTTGGGATCAGGAAGAACAGTCATAAAATGTAATATGAGGAATTAAGAATAATTAAGATATTAAGAACATTTGATCATCTTATTTTGAGGATCCACTTGCTGGTAAGCAAAAGGAACAAAGACAATCAAATTAAGTTTCCTGGGCCACATTCAGTAATGTGTTTACTTCGTTTTGTTTTTTTCAATGGCATTTCTATCTTTATCTCCTTATTGACATGACAAAGAACAAGAATTACGAAACATAAGTCAAAGGTGAAGTTTAAGGCATGCAAAATTTTATATCTCTTCTGAGGAAGGCTACTCAGTCCTTATACAAAGCTATTAATGCAGGTGAAGTGCATGGATATAATAGAAATTTTCTAGTTGTTTTTCACAGTAGGGGGGAAAAAAGCTTACTCCTAGGAAAAATCTTCAGAGGCTGTCCTGCTTTACTGCAATTTTATGCTTGCGTTTCTCACTATCAGAAGAGATTCAACACCCACGGGATTAGTTCCCCTTCTCCATTAGCCCATCTTTAAAGATGTGGACAATAAATAAGCAATAAACTCAGCATACTATAAACAAGTCTCCCCATCTCCTCGGTTCATTTTGGTCTTCTCTGTTTCAGCTTCTAACAATGCAGTTACTTTCTGGCAGCAGGCCCTCTCCACTGGCAAAGCAGCAGCACCAAAAGCCAGCAACAACATCTGGGCAGCAGCTCAAGGGGATCGTGTCGTTTGCTAGTGCCCCTTCAGTATATTACATGCACAGGTATGAGAAAAAAGGGAAAACAGAGATTCAGTTTAGTGGAGGGTGTTATACAAAGGTTGACTTTTGTACGCAGCTATAAATCAGGAGATACCTTCTGAATACAAATTTATAGACTCTGTCTGATGGACAGAACGGGGTTAATTTTTTTTCCAATAAAAGAAAAAGCACATAGAAGACAAATCTTAGATCTAACCCAGAACAATCATCAGCACATTTTAACTACCAGAATACAAGACTGCAATCATCCCTCCCTCAAGTTAGAGCTGTCAGAGTAGTACAGTGCTTATGGGCACCCGCATAAGTCTGGTGTTAAGCTTTATTTAAAGACACGTAGACTTATAAATCTTATAATGTGCAATACTCTTAAATATGCACAATTGTTTTTTTGAAAATGAAATCATGCTAATTACATGTGCAGTTTCACAGGTTACTCCAGAAGTCTGGTAACAGCTAGTCTAGCACAGGCTTCATGCCTGATTTAGTGCTCTCCAGTCACCTTAGGAACAGTCACAGACCACCACCAGGATACAATGCTCCGTTACATTGGCTCATGTTTTCTTTGTAATCAAGTGACAGGATTTCTTGGACATGGCACACAGGTACTTATAAGCTCACTGGCTTTGTCAGTTATCAGCATCATACGGCTCTGGCACTCTCTGTAACTCAACCAGCTGTTTGGAAATGTACTTGATATTTAGTACAGAGCCACTGAAACTTCTTCAACGTTATTCAGGGAACTAACCAAAGTAAAGCAAGTACTGCAAGCTTATCTTCTATTTTAACTATAGATATACTCTAAGCATCTCATCTGGGCACAGATTACAACAGGTGGCCTACATGGCAGATACAAATCATAATTTATAACAAAGTGACTTCATTATTTATACTTGAAAAATCAGGCTTAGCTGATACCCATCAACCTAGATATGATATAATATATACGTTTCTATAATACAAACGCATAAGAGAACAGAATGAGTTACAGCAATGTCAGATTTTCATGGGAGCTCAGGGGAGAGCTTTTAGAATGAAGATATATGCAACCTCATATTTAAAACTTCATGGAAGCTATATGCAAATAAATGTTCCTTTAAGGACATATTTTTGATGAGCTTGAGGAAGTGTGTTGTTTTCCAAGCAAACTTCCCAGGGTAAGGCTGGACATGTTTCTGCTCTGGAAGTGACAGCACTAATAACCTAATAACATTCTCTAATATAATTATGAACATGACTCACATAATTTTTTTATTAGCTCCAAAGCTCACACATAGCAAAAATGCTGTCTACAGATGCTCAAGTTAGGAAGGAGTGGTGGTTGGTTAATGGAAAACTGATGTGTCTCAGTGAACCTTTAGTAAGAATCTAAATATGAGGCATCCAGCAACACATTGCAAAGAGTTTATAATCAAAACTTTTTAGCACAACTGTTACTTTGCATTACTACATAATATTATTATTAGCTTACAACTGCTAATGCCCTAGGCATTAAGCTTTAAGCAGCTCTTTCTGTGAATGGCTCAGCTTGGTCAATTATAAAATGGAGGAGATGTGTATATGCAGGCATGATATAGCATGCAATCAATTTTTTTCACTAATAGTTCTTAATTTTTCCTCTTAACAACGGCAAGGTCGGAGGAGGAGGGCGGTGGTGAGAAAGCAGATTTCAAAAACTGCCTTTTTTCAGTTGTTTTAAAGAACTGTAAACCTGTGGGACAAAGCTAGTTGTAGTCATCCATGAACCCCTTCTCATCCACAGTCCTCCCAAGTTTAATGAGAGCTTTCATATACACAAATCCAGCAGGAGATAAAGCTGCAAGTGGTTTTCTCCACTATTAGATAAATTCACACTCTCCCACCCCTCATCACTCCCCTGCCATTTATGTTCCAGTTCATATTTTATGCCCCTTTATGGCACATCCAGTGACAGTCACCTGGCTGCCTCCAGTTACTGTCAACGGCTGTGTTGACATCTTCACGGAATCACAGAACTTCAGGGTTGGAAAGAACCTCTAGAGATCATCTAGTCCAACTCCCTGGCAAAAGCAGGATTGCCTACAGCACATTACTCAGGTCCAGGTGGGATTCATTACTCTGCATCCAGGAGGGTCTTGAAAACTTCCAGGGAGGGGCAACAGGAGCACAGGACCAGTAAGCTCCCATCTCTCAGCACCAGCCAGGCAAAACCTATGCTGGACTGAGCACCCTGATCATCGGGGCCCATTGCACTCATCCATCACTTACCAGCAGATAAACTGTTTCTGGTTAATAGCAGTCCTGACATTTTTCATCTACCACCTTACTGTCTGAGAAGCTCCACATAATAAAAATTTCCCCAAGTAGTTTTTCAGAAAATGGAAGTATTTATTGCCAACCTGAATAAAAATAGCCAAACACATGGGTCTTTTTTTGTTAAATAGCTTTGATTGATAAAGCTTGACATGTCTTAGCATGTTCCTTTACTTCAGCTTAAGGTAATCCCTTGATTCTTCTCTGTCATACCCAGAAAGCTATTTTACAGCATAAGATTTCTAGTGTGCTCTGAACCTCACACAAAATTGATTTCAGCACATACAGTACTGCTGGTGTCTGATGCTGATGAATTACCCTGCTAGTGAAACACAATTTCTACTAAATCAACAAATAGTTTACTATAAAGGCCATAAGATTCACTCGGTTCCTACAACAAAAGCTTCCATTTCCTCTTCATTAATCCTTGTAAGTGAGATTCAATAGATAAGAGAAAATTCCTGCTAGCTAGCTTTATGGTGTTCTTAACCATTTTGAAGAAAAGATAAAAAACCAACAACCAAACCAGCAGAATTTAATTTCATCTGAGACCCAGAGGAGTTTGAGGCCCCTATTCAAAATTCTTGTCTCTTATGATAATGGAAAATTATGGATTCGCCTACTAATCTCCCAACACAGATGTAACTAAAAAATAGTCTTTCAAGCAGCAAGAACACTGCAGATAGAGTCCCCAAAAATCTCCCACACAACAAAAGAGAAACACTTAATTTGAAGATAAACACTTAACTGAATTTTGAATCATTTTTAACTGTATTTTTAGATGCAATAGTTCCTTTTTTATCATTATTATTCTGTTTTCATTTAAAATAAAACAAACAAAAAAAAAGTGCCTGAAAGTCAATAGACAAGGAAAATAAACACATTAAGATTCAGGATAGGGATACTCTTTTTGATGCAGGCATTTTACTTTGGAGTGAAATGCAGCACGGAAAAACAATCGTGGCATTACAGCCAACAAGGAGAATCAGTTCTGTGTTCTCTCACCATCATTGCTAAGGAAATATTCCTTCCCCTGAAAGAATAGGTGAAATAGTATTGAAAATCTTAATTTATAGCTGCAATATGAAGCACAGAGAGATCCTACACGGGACTTATCAAAATCAAGTTGCAGACAGCCACAGATCGGGTTATTCTGCCAAGTTACTCCTCCATCAATCAGCTCAGATTCTCTACCTAGTGTCAAATTATACAAGCCCAAATTTGGTGTAGTAGCAGGATGCTTAGGTAGTATATTCTGTCCGAGTTTTATTCAGCTTCTTTCTACCTCCAGCACACCGGAATTACTTGCCCAAAATGGAAAAAGTCAGGTGTAGTGCAAAGACGAGCACAACATGGGTGTGTGCATCACACCAGGCTGGGCAAGTACCCCCGGTGCTTCAGCCTCCACACCTCACTGCACACAGGAGCTGGAAATCCCTTTTCCATAGATTTGGTCCCAACTCAATTCATCCTAAAAACCATTCCATTGCTGCAGTTTCAGAGAATGTACTTACTGACAGTGGAAGCCAAAGTTCAGCCACTGCTTTTTACCTGGATTAAACAACCATTTCACAACCAAAAGAATCTCAGATCTGTATTAAGAGCATTCTCCCATTTGCTGTATTTTCACTCATTACAGACAGCTTCATTCTCAACAGAACATCACTCTGGACAGAGTTTATTTATGCTATGTCATGCAGAACCTTGCAGCTGTTTGCTTAGGAGCTTCCTGGTATTTTTAGAGACATATATAGCAGGATCAAGTCATCTGGAAAACTACTTTCTTCTTTCAGTTTTTGATAATTTGTGCAGTGAAACATTTCTTCCTCTAAATCCTCACTGCTGAATTGCTAAGAATTGGCATTTAAGTCAATATGAATACAGCAGTACAAATAGTATTAGAAATACATTCTGTTATCTGTGAAAAATTTAGAAGTCCAGGTGTACTCAGAATGCTGATTAGTAGAAGTCAGTGAACTTTCATATTCACATTTGTAAATGCTGGATCAATAAAGTAATCTTCCAAATAGTAAAAAAGACCTATCTATGTCATGTGAAACATCCAGTTCTGGCACACAAAAGTAAGGACCTGAACCTAAAGAACAAAAAAAACCCTCCCTAATCCTACATTGACTTCTATGTTTTATCAGTGGCTCTACCACACAGGAATAGGCAAAACACTGCTCTCTTCAGCATCAGCCATGCTTTCTTGTGCACCAGAACCAAGAAAACTCAGTTCATCTACCAGTGCTACAGAGACATCCCAGGGACTTTGCAGAGCCAATGTCATGTGTTGCTTCCTATGTCACTCTGGGTTTAGGGTTTTTTTTTCTATGAAAAATGGTTACATGAGTTTACAGAGTGCCAGTTTTGTAAGATAAAAAATGCAGTCACTCCAATCCTGTAACTGGACCCGATTCTAGTTTGAGCCACGCTCATGAGCCATTCAAACAACACGGCCACCGACAGTTTGCCTCCACATAAAGCCATTAGCAATCTCCAGCACCATTTGTTCCCCCGCTCATCTCACAGTTACGCAGATAAGGATCAACAAACAGGTACACATGTTGTAAGCAGTATCATTGGGCTACCACATGACATAAGCAATTCCAGTTTCTTAATTAAGAAGGGAGCATTGCAGCAAGGACATACAGTCCCGCCAAGCCCCTGAATACGGTTAAGCCTCTAATACATACTAAGTCCCATGGAGCAGGCCACAGAGCCTATGGAGAGCAGAGACATGTAAACTCTTCTCCCATACTGTATTAGGCTGAAACTCTTTCTTCACAGAAGCTTTTGTTGTGGCCAATTATAATTTCTATTAAAGCTGCAGAGATTCATTATCACTAAAGAAAAAGGATAGCTAAGAAACAAAACAGTGCATATATTGCCTGCTCCAGAGAAATCTACCTTCTTCATATTTAAGGTCAGTAGTACTTCCCCACCTACCACCCCCATTTGCTATCAGCCTTTATGTCATTTCTTTTTGATCCCCTCTGCTGCTGCTGTTTCTTCAGCTGCTGTTAAATGCCTGCAGATTTTATTTTTCTATTAGAGGAGTAATTACTACATCATCATGAAAGTGGCTCTCAAACGAGTATCTTCAAGGGCCACGTTCCAGAATGCATTAACAGTCCTTGGCCCCACTCACATCTGAAGACATTCTGCTTCTCGTCTCTTACACAAGCAAAATTTCACACTATCCTTAAGAGGAAACGACTTTCAGACTGCTTGATGCAAGTCAGCCTCAAGAAGATACTGTAGTGGCAAAACTAATTTCTCACTGTAAATAGCATGAAGAGAGCTCCCATGATTAACAGGATGCCCAAACCAGGAAGAGAGCACGGGGCTGAGGCAGAGCCTGCTGAGGTGCCCTGCAATAATCTGCTGCTGACAGACATACTTATAGCTATGCAGTCCTGCTTGTGTTAACAGGAGCCATTCACGCATCATGCGGTAAAAAAAGGCCAAGTGCCCCTCTAAGACTAAAGACTAGAAAGTGCCCCTCTAGCCTAAAGACTAGAAATTGCCAGAGTAATTAGTTACTTCCACTAATCAACCTCAAAAGTGTATTTGAATCTATTAGTTTTAACTTTCCAATCCCAACTGCATTAATTGGTCTGTTAATCACAGGGCAAGGGTGGGCTTTCTTCCAAAGTATCAATAGACTGAAAGACTGTTCACCACACCCAATTAAATGAACATTAGAGAGAAATGCCTCCCTCCTACCATGGATTTATTTCAAAGAAGCCGTACGGTCTCTGTTATATGGAAAGACAGGCAAGATGATCACAAGTATCATCTAACCCTGGAATTAACTCATTATAAGAGGCAGGTGCACATCAAAGAGCCCAACATGCACAGCTGGACTGGCAGAGAATACATAGGATCTCAGCTGCATGACAGAAACTGATAACATTAATGCAGGAAGAATTAATGGAGCAAATGCAACATTCAAGCAAGAAGAAGGTGGTAGGAACAGGTAAGAGGTACACAGCACTGTGTCCCATGAAATCATTACAGGCATCCTGTTCGCAAGCACATTGCAGTCAGACCAAGGGTCCTTATACAGCCACCTTCTCCACACAGGTGCACAGTCCTTAGGACTCCACAGAAATTGATAAAGTTGGATTCATTTAAATATTGGAACACTCTGAACAGAGATCCTCATCCATGGCCTTCAATCAGTATCTCTGCCAACCAAGCTCTGAGAGGCAGAATTCCTTCTAGCTTCCCTGGTGAGAGGGGAGCTGAGCCTTTTTGTCGCTGCCAAGGTCACTGGACCATGAGAGATTTCTGGCCACGTTTCCCAAAGCAATGTGGCTTAGGAGTCCTAAAGGTAATTCTGATAGAACTTGTAACAATTAAGTTAATGGGAGAGGAGAGACGCCCAGGTTAATGCCACACCACGAACTGAAACCGTGGCTCAACTGACCTGTTACAAACTCCCGGGCTGCTGGCGCAGAGGGCTCTGAACTTCCCCAGGAGCAGCAGCACCAGGCGTTGTGAGGAGCTGCAATTAAATTTGGTAAAGGGAGAAAGCTATGGGACAGAAAAAAACGCTAATTAAAAAAAAAAAAATCCCAGATCAATTTCATTCTTAATGTAAAATGCAGTCCTTCAGAAGCAAAGCGTTTTACATCCTTAATGTAAACCCCAGCCTCTGTTTCAGCACATTCGCAGCAGCTACAGAATTTCAGGCTCATAATCAGTACATTTTGGGTTCCTTTTAAAAATTAGGAGTATGCATATCTCTGAGGAGAAAATACAAAGCGAGATCAGATTTCATTTACAGGATATATTTTAATTTATTCCTGTGATGACTTAAATAACGCAAAAGTATCCTAGAATGCTTCTGAAACTCCATTTGCCAACCTCGCAGAGTTCAAACCACTTTCCTTTAATAAACTGGTTATTGCTCTTCTTTAAATGTCATTATATTTAACATTTCTGCTTTGTTTCCTGTAGCATTAATCTCAGTTATTGACAGTCAGCAGCCATACTCAAGATGAAAGGAATTTTCTTGCCATGATTTAATGCATTTCACATCCTGATAATTCTTTCTTCATTCCTGCTGTTTTAAACAAAACTAGCTAGAAGCACCATTTCTGTCTTTTACTTCTAACTGCTAGCTTGATAAAGCAGAAATACTTCCCAGGGGCAGTTTACTGTGTTATCTGCCCCCAGTAATTTTTAAGACTATTAATGATTGTTCACCAGAGCTATATAATAAGTACAAAAGTTCTTTGATATTCCTAACAACAACAATCTCCCCAATTTCTAAAAGCTCACTGAATAGACATGACTATGCCATCTGCTGTAAACTTCCTTGCAGACAAATCCTTAATAAAGGGCGACCAAAGAACCACTGATTCATATTTAATCATACTTGCATTTGGCTATATTATTTCTTGTTTAAAGGAGGCGTTTTTGAATGATGTCTGTAAGCCCTAAAGTACTGGTTAATGAATCTTAACTTTAACACATTCAAAAGTACACAAGTATTTGCTACTGTAGGGTGTTTGAGTCTCCAGTTTCCTTGCTTTTTTTGTTCCTTGTATCCATCTCAGACCATAGTAAATCAGTAGACCAAGAGCAGCATTTTATGAAGTATCATAAATTTCTTAAAATACAGCTACATTTTCATATTTATAGTGCACAACCTTCCTATTACTCCCCCCTTCACGATCTGGCAGCAGTGCACATTGCACTGAAGAGGAGGGACCAGACTTCATTTTTTCCCCCTACATATTCCACAGGCTCTGATCTTCCATACCCTTGTTCACATCCTCAACTGTCCTTCTGCTTCTACCTCCGATTTTAAGCAAGTTGATAGAGGTATTAGTGTAAATGGGTGGTCTGAGATACAGGTTATATACAGCAAAAGATGACTGTTATCTGTATTACTGTTTGCTTGTTCAAGCAACTTGTTTGGATAGAGAAGGTGGTGTAGCAGCGACCAGCAGAGGCTAACTCTGCAAAGAAGTTATGCGCCAGACAGCACTGCGCCATGCAAAAACAGAAAAACTGGTTCCTACCCCAAACAGTTTATTTTTGTAACACAAGAGGTGGATACAAACAGATGGGGAAGGAGGAGGGAACGAGAAAACACTCTGATCAGATCATCAGCACCCAAAGTGCTGTCAAGACTTTGGGAGGCAATCTGCCAAAGACAAACTTTAATGAGATTTTTAAGGGGGTGGATGCTCATTAGTTTTATAACAAAACATGTAAACATTAAGGGATTACAAATCCAGTTCAGTGCAGTGAAGAAAACACCATTCTCCTCAAGGAACAGGATTGTGTCTCTGAAATGGACACCAAACAACGGCTCTTGTCTTAATGGTGTGAAGGGTTCTCACAACTGTGCAACCTGCAAACCAAGTCCCAGATGCATGTGCTGGCCTTCTCCAATAGACCCTGGACAGCCATGACACCTCCCTCACTCTCATGTCCAAGGCTGATCCAGAAGTAAACACAGGCCAGAAGCAAACACACAGGCCAGGAAAATCTACAGTTACCTTGGTTTCCCAAGTGTATCGCAGACAACTCTCCAGTCCCTGTCTATTTATTCCTGCTGCCATATTACAGTCCAGCTCAAACAGGAAGGATAGTGTTCTTTGTCACGTGATTTTGGGTGACAAATTTTCCAGATCACAGAATATCAGGGATCGGAAAAGACCTTGAAGGATCATCCAGTCCAATCCCCCTGCCGGAGCAGGAACACCTAGATCAGATCACTCAGGAATGCGTCCAGGCGAGTTTTGAATGTCTCCAGAGAAGGAGACTCCACAACCTCCCTGGGCAGCCCCTGCCAGTGTTCAGTCACTCTCACCGTGAAGAAGTTTTTCCTCATATTTTAGTGAAACCTTCTATGTTCCAGCTTGCACCCATTGCCCTTTGTCCTATCACTGGATGTCACTGAGAAGAGCCTGGCTCCATCCTCCTGACATTCACTCTTTACATATTTATAAGCATTAATGAGGTCAGATCTTGGGCACCAACTCACAATTTGAAAAGCATGCCTTACAAACTTGATTCTCTTCAAAGGCTGTTGAAATTATAAGTGCCTTGATCTCTTTTAGAAAGAGAGATGTGGACTTTCATTTGATTTTTAAGGAAAGGTTTCCACTAGGGATTCAGAAGATCAGAATCTAAGGTCCTTCAAAAACATAATCTGTTGATTTACAGCATGAATAAATGTTGAGTTTTTATTCGACTTGCAGTTTTCAAATAAAATTAGAACTCTTATTATAAACCAAAAGCAATACCTAATTGTTTTGTTGGGTTTTTGTGAGCTTTTTTTTCTGTCCAACACAAGGTCATCACTACAGACAAAGAAGCAAGATAGATTTGGGGCACTGTTGCTTAAGGGCTAATTCTAATTCCAAATAATGATTAATATGAGATCAAAAAAGGGTGATATTGAATAAAGCAATTAAATGATAAAATACAAATGGAAAATGAAAAGCATTCATAGCTAAATGAACATACACTGAGTGACCAATGGTTTCAGGGGATTAGATTCTCATGGTAATAATTACATATTAATATAATCAGTAACAGCATAAATTCATTATTCAGTTGAAATGAAATAGCAGCACACACAATTCTGCATCACAATAGACATTCAGTTTAGCTAAATTGAACTACACTGAAACTTTGTACCAATGGGTGTCCATTCAGAAGACACTTTTTCCACCTTTACTAGCCTGAACAGCATTTTGGGGCACAAATGGGATCAAGCACATTTGAGCTGGGCTTTTACAACTTGGAAAAAAGAGATATTTCTTAGACCTAAACACAGATACTCTTTTTTTTTTTTTTGTCCCCCATGCAAATTACTTCCTTTTCAAGCATGCAGGACACTGATGTTTACACAGCACAGCTCAGAGTACAGAACTAAGTCTCAGGTTCTTAAGACACTTGTTTTAGGATAACAGAATCACCCTGGGATTTGCTTTGGAAGCCTGCTCTGCAGCAATACAAATCAGACCATACAGTGATTTTGAAACTGTAGATTAACACGGTGCACTCTACAGCTGACACTTGCAATTCTAGATTGACCACAGAGGTCTGTTTTCTTCCTTAAACTAAAGATATGCTGCATCCTTACCATGCTATTCATTCATCCTCTTGACAAGCATGCTTTAGGAAGAAGTGCTGCAGTCAGCTCAACAATATTTCACTGGCATTGCCTCTAGGGAAACACCCACACAGCTCCAGGTTTCACTGGACCTCACAACCTAAATAGATAAATAAATGAATTTGGATGTTAAGGGTTTTAGCAAATTAAAAGTGCTCCAGAAAGTGGTATCAGTGGTTCCTCAGACAAATCCCTTCTTCCAGTATCAGAAAAGAACAGGGGACACCCTTGTATTTATCTTTGGGAAGAGATCAAACTGCACTGCCACGACTATGTGAGCTTGTGAGTGAACACTAAAAACACACCGATTCTACCTGGGCAGAAGTCTGTGTTGAATATGGCAATATTCCATCCTGCTTAGAGCAGGAACTAGAAACAATGGTCCATACTTGGGTTGAGATTTGAAATACATCAACATCAGAGACAAAATTGGATAGTTCAAAACTGCCTCTCAGTGCCTGATGGTCCCAGTTCCTACTGATAGACACTTCTTGATGCAACTCCATTTCACGTGCCTCTGCACATCTTGTGGTGCACAGCAGAGTGAAATACCACAGAGAACCCAGTTAATGAGGGAATGAGAACATCAGGCAGGTGCAAACTATAGCTCTTCCAGGCACTTTCTGAACCCGCATAGTTCTAACTTAGTTTTTTATATATATAAAATTCCCCTTCCTGTTTCTGTATGGAGACAAAAACAAAACGAAACAAAACAAAACAAACAAACAAGTGGTGTTAGCTTAAAAATCATTTTTTTTTTCACCAGAATGCCACTTTCTTAGAAGTTTTCCAGTCACCTCTAGGGTGGGAAAGGAGACTAAGACTATTCATACCATCATTTGCAACGTTGTACCCTTCAGCCTACAGTTATAGCACCCTCAGTCTAGACTGCATTGCAGCTGAGCAGTAGAGTCCACAAAGCTGCTAAATACTTCTCATCTTAGTGGAAGTAACATCCAAATTCTACCATGATCATGAACTGCATTTGTGGGCACTCAGAAGCCACACATAAATCATAACACAACATGGGAAGTGTTACAAAGCTGTGCAGTTTTGAGGAAAGATTAGGAAGCGTGATAAAGGAGTGTAAGACAGATGCATCAGTGCCAGCAGTGGAGCTAAGTTACCTGTGATGCCATTTCCTCACACAGAATCTCATGTCTCTCCCCTACAAGTTGAAAAACATGTGTGTTGTCTCACCTCAGAGCTTGCCCCTTCTCCTCCCCAGCACTGCTGAGACTGGGGACTGCAGACTCCTGACTTCTGAGGCCATTCATGGTGCTTATTAATCCCACTTCTATTTTCTGTCCCTTCTTTACTCTTTCCTTGCAGCTCCTTTCACATGGTTTTGGCTTTTTCTAGTCTCTCCTCTTAGAACACAAGCATGATTCAGTCATTCCCATTTTAAAGCGTCTGACCTTCAACCACACTTTGGTCTTCCATTTCAACTCCTCTGCAATATACTTCTTGCTTACTATTTCTACCCCTCACTTGGCATTTCTCTAAATTTGTTCTAAAACAGATGACTTCATCTCAAGCCTCAGAAACACCAGTGTGTTCCCACTGCCCTATCCAACGCTTCCATCATATGTGACCATGCTGATACTCTTGAAATGTCACCTTTTCTCGATCTTTCTTCTCCTCTCACTTTTTCAGGTAATTCTTTGGCATTGTTTTGGGTGGATTTTCCTCAACCACACGTTTTGGCATGGCTCCATGAACGTGATGACTTTGGCCTTCTCTTTTTATCTCCCATTGCACTTTCCCAGCTGCAAGCAGAGAGAACTTGTCAGCAGAGAGAGAGGGGGGCTGAGTCAGAAATCTAATCCTCCACTTTTTGGTTCAACAAAAGAAATTTCTATGCATTCAGAAGTCTTTCCCAACTTTGCCTCTCATCTGAACACTGGCATAATTTCTTCAAATCAGCACAATGCAATTATATTCAGAAATACAAAACAAGGTTCCCGACTATAGATGATAGATGGTATACTAGTAACTTTACAGGAATTACAGAAATACCAACAAAAGTGATGATAGAATAGGCAAGTAGTGTGAATCAACACCTGAGCAATAATAAAATTTTAAGAAGATTTTTCAGTGCTGCTTCCTGCTATGAATAACAGCTAGTAGGAGGGTGCAAGGAAGCACTGTTCCCAATTAGTTAACATCTCAAATTCAGCCTTAACGGTAGACAAAACGATCCAGTGTCTCAATGCATCATTTGCTGTGCATTATATTATAAAATCAGTCAACAAAATTTTCCCTACTTTACTATCACTTTAATGAAAAGCACAGCTTCAGGAAAAACAAACATCCTCATTTTCGCAGAGAACAAGGCGAGTTTTAAGATTGCTAAACAGAAAAAAATGTCTTTAAGTGGCTTTAACCAAAAGAGCACAAAACCATCCTAACAGAGTTAAAAACTGCTCAGGCTATAAAACCTCCTACAATGAGTGTCTCATCCTCATCCAGAACAGAAGTCATCAGTTCTGGGGGATGAAGCCACAAAAATCATTGACGTCTCATCCTTTTCTAACTATGGAAAAATAATTTAAGACACAGCTTCTCTGACTCTGCAAAGCAGAGAAAGTTCTCTTCATTAGACTTAGATGCAAATATAGATATCTGTACTTTTGTTCAGCCCTCCTGTACCAAAACCAAGATGAAAACACTTTGTGAAGTTATCAAGATCTACAGTGACAGGAAAACCTTGTAATCCACTTAGTGAGCTTATCAGAGCAAATGGATTAGTAAAACTGCATCACTAAATGTTCTAGGAAGCATCAGGAGCAGCTACAAGTCTGGGAGCATAGGGCAATATTCCTCCCAAAAGCAGTTTGTAGCTTTAAATTAATTCACAGCAAGGTATTGACCATCTATCACTGGATCTTGAAGGAGAGGTAAGTG